>JAJIBD010007586.1:0-95503 GCA_021461705.1 Cryptotis parvus | reverse complement strand
ACCCGGGCCTGTGCACACACAGGAATGCCCTAACCACTGAGCCACCTGCCCAGTGTCTCAGCCCTAGGGTCCCTGGGTGCCAACTGCTAAATGACCAAGTGTGAAGACACCCCCACCCCCGAGAAAGTCACACGCTTGGCCTGCAATGAACAGGGTGAGGCAAAGGAGGGTCCATCCAGCCACGAGCCCGCAGGGGGCCACAGAAGCCTGTTGTTAGGCCACACATGCTCTGTGCTCAGGGCTGACTCCCCGCTCTATGCTCAGGGCTGACTCCCGGCTCTGTGCTCAGGGCTGACTCCGGCTCTGTGCTCAGGGCTCACTTCTGGGTCTGTGTTCAGGGGGTCAGTCCTGGGAGCTCAGACTTTGGGATGCCAAGGATTGAATCCAAATTGGCCATGTGCAAGGCGTGTGCCCTCCCTGCTGTTCCTGGCTCCAGCCCCTTCACGGCTCCTTCTAGACCTGTTTCAGGCCATCACTTCTCTTTTCTAGTTATCTGGAAGGATTTCCCCCGTCAGCAGCTTCCTAAATGTGCAGATTCAAAGGCTGCTTTTGGCCCAAAGTGGTTCCTCATCCAGCGATGCTGAATAGCTGGTTAATAAAATACTTTCATTCAAAAGAGCAGGTGGTGTGGCTCAGACTCGAGCCGTAGTCATGAAACGAGCCTCATGAACAGCGAGAATTTCATTTGCAAGAGTCAAACCTGCTCATGCATATTTAGAGAAGATGCTGAGAATTCAATTACAAACCTTCTGACGCTCTCATTCCTTGGCTCTGCTTCAGGCTGATCAGGAGCAACAGATTAAAAAGTCTGCATGCAGTGAGCTGTCTGTTTTGGGGAAGAGGGTTCATGCTGGAGTGTGGGGTGTCAGCAGAACTGTAGTGAAATGCAGTTTCAGGCCGGGCTCCTTGGAAAGACCCCGAGGGAGACTGTGACACAGAGTATGGGGGGCAGGAGGGGCCGGGGACAGAGGGGGACGGTGGGGGGCGGGAGGGGTAGAAGATCGGCAGGGAGTGTAGCTGAGCTAAAGGCTCCCAATGGTCCCAGTGGATTCAACCAACTCCCAGTGAGTATCCGGGAGCGGAGGAGCGAGCTGGCCCCCCCGACAGCCCCCTCGCGGCACACTCCCCGCTACAAAGAAGGCGGAGCCCTAGACCCCTCACCTTCGATTTGTCCTTTGTGTCTTTCTTTTTCCTCTTTTCCGGTTTTCTTGGGTTTCTTTTCCTTTTCCTTTAGTTTCTGTTTCTTTTCTTTTCATCTTCTTCTTGGCTGGCAATAATATCATCAATGACCTGATGAAATAAAACCATCGTGGCATCGTAACCAGCATTAGTCTGCAAGAACCACTTCCTGTCTGGGAGAAGTGGGAGTGGTCAGCCAGGACCACTTCAGCCTGGGAGGAAGCGTATGTGGTCAGCAAGAACTACTTCCTGTCTGGGAATGCCTGCTTCCTATCTGGGAGGAAGTGTGTGTGGTCAGCAAGAACTACTTCCTGTGTGGGAGGAAGTGTGTGTGGTCAGCAAGGCCCACTTCCTGTCTGGGAGGAAGTGTGGTCAGCAAGGCCAACTTCCTGTCTGGGAGGAAGTTTGTGTGGTCAGCAAGGCCCACTTCCTGTCTGGGAGGAAGTTTGTGTGGTCAGCAAAGGCCCACTTCCTGTCTGGGAGGAAGTATATGTGTGATCAGTAAAATCCATTTCCTGCTTTTTAGGCATCACATGTGCTCGGCCACGTGGGCACAAGCAGCACCTGGGATCATGCAGCGTATGTGCCCCCTCTTTTTGGGAAGCAAAATTAATTTACTCTTGGATTTGGGGTGCACCGGCTCTGTGGTTAGGGGCTCTCTCCTGGAGAGGCTCGCGGACCCTGCGTGGAGCTAGGGAACCCAACAGGGCCGGCTGCAAACCAGGTGCTTTCCCCTCCCCAACTATCTCCTGGCCCCAGATCCATTTTGCGTTAAAGCCAAGGCTGAGTTTATTGACTTTGTTTGTTTTAGGCCTCTCCCCCCCCCCCCAGGGCTGCTCGGGCCCAGCTGCTCCTATTCCTAGGAGTGGCTCAGTTAAACCTTCCGCCCTCTTTGGGGACGGGGATTGCTTGCCTTAGTACTGAGATGCAGGGATTCTGTGTACTGTCAGGATACGAGTTTTCCCCCTGTGGCCATTCTTGTCTTTATATTTTCTTAAAGAGCTTCATGTAATTCTCTCAGCTTTCGGATAATAGGTCGCTTTTCTTACACCAGAGCGGGGACTGAGCCCGGGGCTGGGGCCTGGTACCTGCAGTCTCTGTGGACAGGTGCCCTGAAGGGGCGGCGATGAACCGGGCACAGAGAAACTAGACACGGGCGGGGGTCGTGGGCCATGAAACAGGGGACGGGAGAGCACTAGAGGCTCAGGGCGTGAGGTGAGTGCTCCGGGCGTGAGGGTGAGTGCTCAGGGCGTGAGGTGAGTGCTCAGGGCGTGAGGTGAGTGCTCAGGGCGTGAGGGTGAGTGCTTTGGGGCGTGAGGTGAGTGCTCAGGGCGTGAGGTGAGTGCTCAGGCGTGAGGGGTGAGTGCTCGGGCGTGAGGTGAGTGCTCAGGGTGAGGGTGAGTGCTCAGGGGCGTGAGGTGAGTGCTCGGGCGTGAGGTGAGTGCTCGGGCGTGAGGTGAGTGCTCAGGGCGTGAGGGTGAGTGCTCGGGCGTGAGGTGAGTGCTCGGGCGTGAGGGTGAGTGCTCGGGCGTGAGGTGAGTGCTCGGGCGTGGGGTGAGTGCTCGGGAGTGAGGTGAGTGCTCGGGGCGTGGGGTGAGTGCTCGGTGAGTGCTCAGGGCGAGGGTGAGTGCTCGGGGCGTGAGGGGTGAGTGCTCGGGGCGTGAGGGTGAGTGCTCAGGGCATGAGGTGAGTGCTCAGGGTGTGAGGGTGAGTGCTTTCGGGGGCATGAGGTGAGTGCTCGGGTCGTGAGGTGAGTGCTTGGGGCGTGAGGTGAGTGCTCAGGGCGTGAGGTGAGTGCTCAGGGCGTGAGGTGAGTGCTCGGGCGTGAGGTGAGTGCTCGGGGCATGAGGTGAGTGCTCGGGGCGTGAGGGTGAGTGCTCGGGTCGTGAGGGGTGAGTGCTCAGGGGCGTGAGGTGAGTGCTGAGGGTGAGTGCTCGGGGCATGAGGTGAGTGCTCGGGGCATGAGGTGAGTGCTCGGGGCATGAGGGTGAGTGCTCGGGTCGTGAGGTGAGTGCTCGGGGTGTGAGGGTGAGTGCTCGGGGCGTGAGGTGAGTGCTTCGGGCGTGAGGTGAGTGCTCGGGGCGTGAGGTGAGTGCTCGGGGTGTGAGGTGAGTGCTCGGGCGTGAGGTGAGTGCTCGGGCGTGAGGGTGAGTGCTCAGGGTGTTAGTGCTCGGAGCATGAGGTGAGTGCTCGGGGCGTGAGGTGAGTGCTCAGGCTGTGAGGTGGAGGCTGGCAGCTGAGCCCAGAGGCCAGTGGGGGAGCAGGGCAGCAGCTCCTGACAACGAGCCTCCAGGGTCCCAAAGCCCTCTGGGGTTCTGGAAGGTTCCACAGGAGACGGCACATCCAGAAAGAAACCGGTGGGTGTGTCCCGCAGGGGAGAGAATAGCCAGGGACCCCCAAACCCACAAACACTGCATCTGAAAGGGGGCTGCAGTCACCCGGCGTGACGTACATGCTGCGGGTCTTGTTGGAGAAAATTACGGCGGACCCTCCTTCCTCCTCGTCAGGGTAGTCGGAAACGTGCCTGTGAGGTTCCTGTGGGGACAAAGCGGAGGGTGACTCTGGGCTGCTGCCCTGGGCATGGGACAGCGCGACTCCTCCTGGACGTGGCACCCTCTGCCCTCCTCATGGGGTCGGGCCACCGTTGAGTTGGCTTGCCACTGGAGAGGCTGAGCCTTGGCTGTTTGTTTGGCTCTTGGCCGCGCATTTGTCTGTTGGCTCTGCTAAGCTCAGCAGCTTCCTGGTGAGGGTAACGCCTCTGCCCCTGCGTCCTGGGTCAACGCGCCTCTGTCCCTGGTCCTTCCCCCAAGTCTCATCTGCTCTGCAATGATGCTCTCTTGGTGAGGGCTCCTTTCTCCATTTGCCACAGAGATGTGAAAATGTCAGTGGTACAGAGGCGCAGAGCGGGGAGTGCCAGGGGGCTTTAGTTGGTCAGTTTAAATCAGGACGCGTGTCGGATACAATGCAGGGGAGGCCTGGACACTGGGGAGGGATCCAGAGCCCCCTGCTGGGACTGTGCCTAAACTCTGACCTCAGCCTTCCAGGTGCATGTGCAAACGCATCAGACAAAGCTCAAGAATCCACCAGTGCAGGAAAATCCACTTTTGCAGCAACGCTAGAATTTAAGTGACATCTTGAAGGTCAGCTTCTGGGAAGGAACCGGCTCTAATTCCGGCCAAGGAGCACCCCAGCCATTGTCGCCACAGCCACTCGCTGCACAGAACCTGGGACGGTGGGCTCCTTCCATGTTAGCTGACACATGTGCTGCATCCACAAACATGTACATGCACACACGTGAGCACGTACACTCATACATGCACATGCACACACATATACATGTACACACATTCATACACACATTCATGCACACACATACACACATACACAACATGCATATGCACACATGTTCACATACACATGCATGCACACACATACACATACACACAACATACACATGCACACACATGCATATACACATGCATGCACACACATGCACACACATACATACACAACTCGCATATGTACATACACATGTGTGCACACATCATACACAACATGCACACGGATGTGCACACACATGCATGCACATGCACACACATGCAAATAACATGTACACACATGCACACACATGCACATAAACATGCATGTACACACATGCACACACATACACATGCACACACATACAGAGTTCTTTTCTCCAACATGTCCACCAGCAGAAACCTTGCAGGCATTACAGAGCCCCAGGATGCAGTTTCTACTGGTCGTAACAGAAGCGCAGCAGGAACCAGGCAACCCCCACTTTGTGAGGATGTGTGGGGACAAGCTCGTCTGTGTCCATCGGCTTCTGAGCCCAGCTGTCCCTGCTTTTACCCGGTCACTTCTGGCACTGAATTAATACCACGGGGAGGAATAAATTTAGCCTCCACAAAGCCACTTTTGGAAGGAGCTGTGTGGAGGTGCAGGGCAGAAACGCTTGGGGCAAGACTGGAGAGACGGGGCTGGGGGTGCCAGGCAGGCCCCCGTCTCTGTGCCTCTGTGTGTGGGTGCCTGGAGGCAGCGGGAGGTGCCTGACCCCACCTGCGCGAGCCCAGAAGTGCAGGCAGGAGGGAGCTCAGGGCACTTTTCTCTGTTGCTCCACTTCCTTTGCCTAATGGGGATGAGGTTTGCAGTTAAAATAATAAAAGGAAGTAATTAAAGACCACATATGATTGGTCTGACTTATATAAATCTTAATTTCATAGCGCAATCGATCTACTCTTCTTGAAATTTTCTTTTGGGGGGGCATTCTGTGAGGTGCTCAGGGATTTCTCCTGGCTCTGCATTCAGGATCAATCCTGGTGGTGCTCAGGGGACCTTATGGGATGCCTGGGATCGAACCCAGGTCAGCTGCGTGCAGGCAGATACCTTATCGGCTATAATATTGTTCTGTCCCTTTTCCTTGGGAAGGTGGAGTCAGAAGCCGTGACTCGTGTCAAGGAGAGGACAGTCCCTCTGAGACCTTTCGCACAGAGACCAGTCAGAACAACTCCGTTTTTCTCCCCCGTTTGCTTTGTTTGCACTTAATTTATCACACGCTGTATTTATTTTCCGCAGTGCCTGTCAGTTGCAGGGTGCTCTGATTTGTTTCTCTGATCTATGTTGTGCTTCTAGGTCAGAATAATGCATCGACCATATTTTTTTAAATAATATTCTTGAAAATACAAAGCCATTTGTCCTTCCTACTTTTCTTATCTTCTTATTTTAATCCTAATGACTTTAATAATTACGTTTCCAAGCCCAATAAATAATCCTGTTGGGATTTTAATTGAAACCGCGTCATCTCTATAAATTACACCCTGCAGACACATCGTCTTCCCACTTACCCAGAAACACGGCTCTTCTCCGCTCGGCCAGACTGGCACCCTCCCCGGCTTGCGTGCAGGGACGTCTCACATTTTCTCATGTTTATCCCCAGATTTGGCCCGTCGTTGGTTAACAAAACGTACACAGCGCCACTCTTTAAAATACTTCACCCTCATTTCCTTCCATATCACTGTGTTAATAAGATCTTCCACTGCGGCTCTCATGGTGCTCAGGGGCAGAAATCACCCGAGCTGTCCCTTTGTATGCAAGGCCAATGTATTTCTTCCCTAACTGTTCCGCTCCTGTGGCTCGAGGAGCACTGGCTGCTTCGCCATCTATTTATGCGTCCACTCACCCACCCGCTATTTGCCGACACACCCCTCACCCACGCATCAATCCATCCCTCATTCTTCCAGCTACCGTCCACTCTCTCACCCGTGCACTCTGCCACCCTGGACACTCAAAATGTATGACTCAACGGTCCTCTGTGATACAGACTCTGGGCCCTGGGGGTGGCGGGAAAACAAACAGAAAACATCAATATCTCCCCCTTATTCCGCTACGTTCCGTTACGCGCTAGCCCTCATCTTTCTGTTTTTAAATGTCTCTGAGCTGTGGGCACTTCAGTTCCGCCAGAGGGTAGAAATGACTGTGGGAGGGTAGAATTGACCGTGCCGGCCTCACCAGTGTCCAGAATATGGCATCTCCCAACATTTAGCGGCTCCTATTTCTGGAAAGAAACGCTGTGAGCAAACTCTGAACCAGTTAGAAATCGGAAGGCTCCTCCCTGAGGTAAGGGTCTGAAGAAAAGCATAAACAAGCCGGGAACAAGTAATAGCCACCACCGCTGATGCCGCCAGGGCACCTGATGCCAGGGAGAAGGGTCCATGTGCTCTGACCACCCCCTCAAAGGCGGCAACAAAGTGCCCTCTGGGAAGTGCTGGCAGTCGAGGCGTCGGCAGCATGGGTCTCCCCGGCTCTGTGCTGAGTTGGGGGTGAGCCTGGGTCCATCTGAGCCTCCGGCCATCAAGGACAGAGAACCGAGTCCTTGCTACGTGCCGAGCCACCGCTTGCCTCACCTGCCCTGGGCTTCCAGGGGCTGTTCTGGCCCTCTAGGGCTGCTGCCTGACCCCGCAGAAAAGGCCCAAGACTCTTCTGCACAGTGCTCACTTGCTTCCAGACCGTCCCTGCTGGCTCTGGGTGGGAATACATCGTCCCCCCTGTGAACCCCTGGGACCAGCCTGGCAAGGAGCTGGGGCCACCCTCCAGCCAATAGCACCGAGGAACAGAGCACGTGGAAGCCAATAGGATCCTGGTCCCTCCCAGGGGCTGGTGGCAGGTGAGACCCAGGGGACCCCACCCCCGCTACGGGATCCCCAACACCTGGCGCATGAAGCAGGTAATTGTGAAGGACACCACTGAGTCTGTGGAGACAGCAGGATAGGGGGCTGCCCAGGAAGGTTTGGGGAGCCCAAGGCAGGGGCTGCAGATGTTGGGAGAAGCCTCTGGGCCAGCCCAGGACAGAGGCCCAGAGCCAAACCCTTGGGTGAGCAGAGGCCTGGGGAGAGGGCGAAGGGAGTTTTGAAGGTGGAGCAGGTGAGACCAGCACGGGGGTGCTGCAGGAGTCCCCGAGACAAACATTCCCTTCTTGTGCTGCGACCCCTAGGAGGCCTCCCCAAGGGCACTGCAGAGGGTGTGGCAGCAGGAACTGCAGTCTCCAGCCTGACACACGCCTGAGGGGGACCTGAGGGGGGCCTGAGGGGGACCTGAGGGGGAGACCTGAGGGAGGACATGAGGGAGGACCTGAGGGGGACCTGAGGGAGGACCTGAGGGGGACCTGAGGGGGACCTGAGGGAGGACCTGAGGGAGGACCTGAGGGGGACCTGAGGGGGACCTGAGGGAGGACCTGAGGGGGACCTGAGGGAGGGACATGAGGAGGACCTGAGGGGGACCTGAGGGGGGACCTGAGGGAGGACCTGAGGGAGGACATGAGGAGGACCTGAGGGGAGGACCTGAGGGGGACCTGAGGGGGGACCTGAGGAGGGACCTGAGGGGGACCTGAGGGAGGACCTGAGGGGGACCTGAGGGGGGGGACCTGAGGGGGGACCTGAGGGGGACCTGAGGGGAGGGACCTGAGGGAGGACCTGAGGGGGACCTGAGGGGGACCTGAGGGAGGGACCTGAGGGAGGACCTGAGGGAGGACCTGAGGGGGACCTGAGGGGGGACCTGAGGGGGGACCTGAGGGGGACCTGAGGGAGGACATGAGGAGGACCTGAGGGGGGACCTGAGGGGGACCTGAGGGAGGACCTGAGGGGGACCTGAGGGGGGGACCTGAGGGGGACCTGAGGGGGGACCTGAGGGGGACCTGAGGGAGGACCTGAGGGGGGACATGAGGGAGGACCTGAGGGGGACCTGAGGAGGACCTGAGGGAGGACCTGAGGGAGGACCTGAGGAGGACCTGAGGGAGGACCTGAGGGACCTGAGGCTCCGGGGCAGCAGCAGGGGCTTTTACTCCCACAGATGTGACTCTCAATCCATCTTTTCCCTTAAATTTCTAAATTTTATTTGTGTAATTGAATCACTATGAGATAGACCTTTACAAAGTTGTTCATGATTGGGTTTCAGTCATACAGTGTTCCTACACCCATCCCTTCACCAGTGCACGTTTCCTGCACCGATGTCTCCAGTTTCCCTCCCACTACACCCCCCCACACACACAACCTGACTCTATGGCAGGCGGCTCTCTCTCTCTCTCTCTCTCTCTCTCTCTTTTTCTCTCCTCCCTTTTTGCTGACCTGACCTTTTGTGTCTGATGACTGGGTCTTATGTGTTCATACAACTGGCAGAGCTTCCCCAGAGCCAACCCCTCATGGCGTGTTCATCAGAAGCAGAGGACTGCGTCTGATTTCTCCCGTCCCTGACAAGCCACCACCCTGGGGGCTCCGGCTGCATCAGCCCCTTTCTGGGGAGAAAACAGGCTCAGCGAGTTGAAACGTGTCCAAACAGTGCCGGCTGTGAGCAAGGCCAGAACCCATAGGTCTGTGCTGACACCACGCCCTTCCCTCCTGGGCTTCAGGGTGGGTACACGCCACCAAACGGGACCATTCTAAAATGGAAGGGCCAAGGGCGCATCTGGGGGGTCCAGCTACCCGTGGAGGGGGCGACAAGCACAGGGGCGCTGGGGTTCTGGACACTCAGCATCTGTGAGCTCTGCCGGGGCCTGGTTTGTGTCTCCCTCCTAGAATCTAAAGGCACAGTTGATGCTGTTTATTTTCAACAATTAAAATGATAAGCATCGTGCATTTCCGAGAAACTCTGAAGCCGGGTCCCAGCTGGCTGGAGAAACACAGAACTGACTTCCCACAAGCTGACCACAAGGGAACTGGGGCCCTGACCACGGCGTTCGCCATGCGCCCACCTTTGTGTTCACGCAGGCCGAGAACGTGTGGGGTTGAACCCACATTATTCCTCTTGGGCTTGGTGTAGCATTTGGTCACAACTGGCCACTCCCCCAGGCTTAGACGTTGCTAAAGGCCCTCGCACAAATGTGAATGGGAGTGACAAGGAACGCAGGGAGGGGACCGTGACTGATGCCCCCTGGGCCCTGCCACTGAGTAACAACGGGTTCCGCCATTCCAGATGCCCCGACAGAGATTTATCTGCACATCATCAAGTATGAGAAATGGATGCATGAAGGGGCTTCTGGTCCTGCCCCGCCCCATCACCCCTGGCCCCATTAGTGTCAGCAGCCTCATAAATCGCTCCCCGGCGCCTACGGAAAGCAGTTTTCCGGTTACACAGAAGTGTCACTCGTGCCTATAAATCCCTTGACACCCCCCTGGAGGTGGCTGGAGGTGGCCCCACCGGCACGGCTGGGCATGAGGGGACTGAGGACTCCCCGTGTCTCAGGAGCTCGGGTAGGTGGTGGCAACGCTGATGTCTGTAGTTCTGAGTGGGCCGGGGAGCCCCCCAGACTCACTGAGCCTCAGAGCTGAGCCCCCCGACTCCCACATCTGGTTATTAACAGGAGCAGCAGATACTGGTCACTTCTGGGATCCTGTTTGTGATGACTTTTCAAAAAGTTTTGGGGGCCACACCCACTGGTGCTCAGGGCTTACTCCTGGCTCTGCACTCAGGGATCACTCCTGGTGGTTCTCGGGGACCAGATGGGAAGCCAGGATCGGGTGGGTCAGTTGCATGCTGGGTAAATGCCCTCCCCTGCTGTGCTGTTGCTCTGGCTCCGGTGGTGGCTTCTGGTGAGAAAAGATGGGAGTCTCCAGTCTCCCTCCCTTCTGTCTGTGCTGGGTCTTTGCCTTGCACATGGCAGATCTCAGTGAGGGGAGCAGGCGCAGGCCCTGCTGTCCAGCACCCATCGCCCTTCCCTGTCCCTGCAGGTCTCTCCCTGAGCAGACTCGGGGATCCAAGCTTTGGATGGAGGCTCCAGGAGATGGCACATCAGTAAATCATTTAGATACACACATTTCAGACTCATTTTTTATGTGCTACTTTCAGAAAGAAATAACCGTGTGCATAGTGACGGGGCGAGAGAGAGAAGGAGGGAGAGAGAGAGCAAGAGAGGGAGGGAGAGAGCGAGAGAGGGAGAGGAGAGAGCAAGAGTGAAGGAGGGAGAGCAAAAGAGAGCGAGAGAGAAAGAGCAAGAGGGAAAGGAGAAACAGAATGAAAGAGTAAGAGAGAGCGAGCACATATAAGAGGGAGAAGGCAAGAGAGAAGGCGAGAAAGCAAAAAGAGAGGCGATAAAGAGGGCGAGAGTGAAAGAGAAAAAGTGAGCAAGAGAAAAAAGAGTGAGAGAGAGAGTGAGAGAGAGCGAGAGTGAGAGAGAGAGAGGTGAGCGAGAGCGAGAGAGAAAGAGAGAGTGAGAGAGAGCGAGAGTGAGAGCACACAGGAGTCCCAGATGCAGGCGCTGGTTTGCTCCCTGGCATGCCTTGGGGTTCTGGGCATTCTGGTCCTGAGCAGCACCTTGCCCTTGGACACTAGCGCTGCCCCTTACTGCCTGGTCAGCCAAGACCTGCTAGCAGTGGTCTGGGCCTCCTGAGCCCTGCTTAGAAGACCCAAATGAAAAACAGACCTAAAAGATAATAGTTAAAACCATTGCCAGGGTGTGGCTTAGCGCTGGAGGAGCAGTGACCCTCTCAGACACAGATGGGGGCCACTTCGTCTCTCTCGCAGCCTGACTGCTGCGTGGGCAGGTCAGCTCAGACACACGGGACTGAGTGCTGCTGACCCCCACCGAGAAAGCATGTGTGTGCATGCGTACATGTATGTGCGTGAACATGTGTGCACATGTGAGTGTATCGCTGCCCACCCATGCCCTGGCCAGATACAGAGAGCGCAGAGACGCCGGAGACACAGAGACACAGAGACCCAGGGATGCAGAGACCAGAGACGGCAGTGAGGCAGGCTCCAGCTCCTGGCTGATGTGCAGCTGAGCCCAACAGAAGCCCCTTCCCAGACCACAATGTCTGATGGAGTTTTGCAGACAAGTGCTCTCTCTCAAAGGTCTGCCACACCGTCCGGAAGGTTCTTGGCCCAAAGAATATTAGTATGTTACAGAAGGAAGGGAGTGAGCAGAGGTGTGGGGCCAGCTGGTGGGTCAGATGGGGAGGTCCCCACGTTCCCGTCTGCATCCAGCGCCAAGGAGGTCCCAGCGGTATCTGACAGGGAAGCCAGGAGAACTAACCTGAGATTCTGGCAGAGAAAGAAAGACAGAGACCCCGATTCACAAGGAAAGACAGAGACCCTGACTCAGAAGGAAAGACAGAGAGACCCAACCCAGAAGGAAAGACAGAGAGACCTCAACCCAGAAGGAAAGACAGAGAGACCCGACCCAGAAGGAAAGACAGAGAGACCCTAACCCAGAAGGAACGACAGAGAGACCCTGACCCAGAAGGAAAGACAGAGAGACCCGACTCAGAAGGAAAGACAGAGAGACCCCGACTCAGAAGGAACGACAGAGAGACCCTGACCCAGAAGGAAAGACAGAGAGACCCCGACCCAGAAGGAAAGACAGAGAGACCCCGACCCAGAAGGAAAGACAGAGAGACCCCGACTCAGAAGGAACGACAGAGAGACCCTAACCCAGAAGGAAAGACAGAGAGACCCCGACCCAGAAGGAAAGACAGAGAGACCCCGACCCAGAAGGAACGACAGAGAGACCCTGACCCAGAAGGAACGACAGAGAGACCCCGACCCAGAAGGAAAGACAGAGAGACCCGACCCAGAAGGAACGACAGAGAGACCCTGACCCAGAAGGAACGACAGAGAGACCCGACCCAGAAGGAAAGACAGAGAGACCCGACCCAGAAGGAAAGACAGAGAGACCCCGACCCAGAAGGAAAGACAGAGAGACCCCGACCCAGAAGGAACGACAGAGAGACCCGACCCAGAAGGAAAGACAGAGAGACCCCACTCAGAAGGAAAAGACAGAGAGACCCCGACCCAGAAGGAAAGACAGAGAGACCCGACCCAGAAGGAACGACAGAGAGACCCCGACCCAGAAGGAAAGACAGAGAGACCCCCGACCCAGAAGGAACGACAGAGAGACCCCGACCCAGAAGGAAAGACAGAGAGACCCCGACTCAGAAGGAAAGACAGAGAGACCCCGACCCAGAAGGAAAGAGCAGACCGGAGCGGAAGGCAAGCCAAGGGAGGGCCTGGGCTCCCCCGTCCCCTCTGCCCGTCTGATAGGAACAAACAGAATCAACTCATTAGTCTGACGACTGTTCAGAGCATCTTTTGAGGACATATTTCAAGGACCTGGGAAAAACCACTGTTATTGTTATTTTTAAGAATAAGAAACAGGAACTTATAAATCTGCAACAAAATATCTGTGTGAGAGAAAGACTGGAAGGAAAATCACCAGAAAGCTTCACAGCAGCTTCTCTAATTATAGATAACTGCTCTCGCTTCATAAATGCTTCTTTATCTTACAAAGGTTCTAGGAGAGGCAGATGTGCCTTTTGAACGTTGGGAAAAACTACTTC
Organism: Cryptotis parvus; assembly: GCA_021461705.1. NCBI lineage: Eukaryota > Metazoa > Chordata > Mammalia > Eulipotyphla > Soricidae > Cryptotis > Cryptotis parvus. Next base: position 82,481 of record JAJIBD010007586.1, on the reverse strand, counting down.
CTTTTTAAGGCATTTAAAACTGGCTCAGAAAACACTTGAGTGAGCAAAGAAACAGCATTCTAAATTATGGGGTGCCCTATCGGTTGAAGCTCATATACAATTTAGTTAGCATTTTGGGTGCCATGCAGAGATTTCTTAGGGTGGGTGGGGTGGGGACCCTACGTGGGGCCAGGCAGCAAACCCAGCTTGGCCGTGTACTTGGGGGTAATTTTTAAGCTGTCACTGTGTGTCTCATCGGAATTTATCCCAAGGATGGATGATGCTTCATGTTTCAAAAGACAATATTTGCTTTTATTCGTCTTTGGTTTAGGAAAGCAAGGCAAAGGGCTTTCTCAGAGTCACGTGAGATAAATGTGATCTGACTTTTGAAATAACCTTGCCCTCGGCCTCCCCTAACTTCAAAACGAGGCCGCTTGCTGTTCTTGTGGGGACCACAGAGCACTCCTGGGAACTGGTGGGGGCCAGGCCAGGATGCTGCACCCCAAGGCTGGGCTGGGCCTTCAAAGGTCCCCCTAGCCCCTGACACAGGGGAGGGGGTGGCGCCAGGCTGTGTCTCCTGTGACCCGTGGAGGCTAGGGCTGGGGTCCCAGCTACCCTGAGGCATGACGGTCTGTCTCCATTTATCAAGACACACTTGGGGGTGCACGGCCGCACGGCACTGCCGGCCAGTGCGGGGAGGCTTGACGCGCCCTAAGTGTTTCTTCTGGCTTATCCCAAATCGGCTGCTGTCTTTCCCTGAGCAGACTGACCAGAGTTCTTATGACAAAGTGTCTTCGGAATGGGCAACTTTCAAAGCATGGACGCTTCAGGCTAGAGCACCGTCGCTGCCCACACCCCAGAGGTGGACATTTGATGTCCAGAGTCTGTTTCTGAGATGCCCCCCCACACCTGCACACATCCAGACACACACCTGCACACACACCCACATACACACCTGCACACACCCAGACACACAGGTGCATGCATATTCACACCCCACACAGACCCACACATACACACTAGACACACACCTGCACAGGCAGCTACACCCCACACACATACCACACATGCACACACCTGCACACACACTCACACCGGCACATACACCTGCACAGGCAGCTACACCCCCCACACATACACACACATGCACACACCTGCACACACATCACACGGCACATAACACCTGCACAGGCAGCTACACCCCCCCACACACATACCACACATGCACACCTGCACACACACTCACACCGCACATACACCTGCACAGGCAGCTACACCCCCACACACATACCACACATGCACACACCTGCACACACACTCACACCGGCACATAACACCTGCACAGGCAGCTACACCCCCACACACATACCACACATGCACACACCTGCACACACACTCACACGGCACATACACCTGCACAGGCAGCTACACCCCCACACCTATACACATACTCATACACACCTGCACATACCTCCACACAACCTGCAGAGTCAGCTACACATAGCCACATACACCCGCACACACACCCACTCACACACCTGCACCCTCCCCACACACGGTCACACACATCTGCACAGGCAGCTACACCCCCATGCCCCCACATACCCTTGCACACCCCTGCACACGCAGCACAGTTGCTCCAGGTGTGGCTGGTGCCAGTCAGCCCTGCTGTGTAGGTGGGGTGGGGCGCTCTGGGCAGAGGGCCACGTGGGGCTGTGTGGGTTGACTCAGGTATAGACACACTGGAGTCACCCAAAGAGGCTGGAAGCTAGGAGCTGCCCGTGCTTGGCTCACCCTACACCGAGGGCAGAGACTATGGGACAAAGGCGACACCAGATATGGGCGGTGGTCGGGGACAGAAAACGTGCTGCATATTCTTGGAGTTTAGGTGCCACATCTGTGATCAGGGATCACTTCTGGAGGTGCTCAAGGGGCCATACCAGGTGCCAGGATAGAACCAGGGTCGGCTGCGTGCAAAGCAAGACCCTCATCCCTGCACTCTCTCCAGCCCCCAATCCTTAAGGGCAGAAACACTGAATTTTTTCTCACTGTATCACTGTATCACTGTCTTCCCGTTCATCATCGATTGGCTCGAAGCGGGCACCAGTAACATCTCCATATGTCCTGTCTCATGCTAGTAGAGCCCAAGGGCATCTGCTTGCTCCAGGAACATAAAGAGCCTCAATCCATTCCATCAGGTCATGGGAATGAGGTCTATAATTGTTACTGGTATTTGGCATATCAAATACAACACGGGTAGCTTGCCAGGCTCTGCCGTGCGGGTGGCATACTCTTGTAGTCACCTCTAATCTCGAGCATTTATTGATGAACCGCGCAGCCGCAAGTGGCAGCGCAAGCCAGGCTGTGATAGGCTGGTCTGCTGGGTGGAGTTCTGACGAGGGGGAAGTCCAGATGTGGAAAAATGGAGGCCCTCATGGAGTGGGGGGGGTCATCTGGCTTGTTTGCGAGGCTTTGCTGGGGTGGCGGGCCAGGCTAGAACCCGCCATCCCCCTCCCGGGCGCCTTGTGAGCGGCTGGGCACATGAAGATGACATGATACTATATTTAGAAAGTCCTAAAGACTCTATGACAAAACTCCTAGAACAATAGACTTGTATAGTAAAATGGCAGGTTACAACACTAATATGAAAAAGTTCATGGCTTTCCAATATGCAAATAATGAAACAGAAGAGATATTAAACAACAACAACCAATCTCATTCACAATTGTGTCTCCAAAAAATCAAGTATCCACCTTAACTAAAGATGTGAAAGACCCATACAAACACTACTTAAAGGGGGGACGGAGCTATAGTCCAGCGGGTAGGGCGCTTGCCTTGTACATGGCCAACCTGGGTTCAATACCCAGCACTCTATATGGTCCCCAGCACCGCCAGTGAGTGCAGAGTCAGGAATAACCACTGAGCATTGCTGGGTGAGTCTCAAAAAGCAAAAAACAAAACACTACTTAAAGAACTAAAAGAGGATACAAAGGAAATGAATGACACAATTCCTGTTTATGGGTTGGGAGAATTATAGCACTGTCAAAATGGCAGGGCCCAGAAAGACAGTACAGTGTGGAGGGCGCTTGTTTCGCATTACGGCTGTGCCAGGTTCAACCCCAGAATCAAAGAAAACGACATTTTCGAAATGGCAATACTCCCCAAAGCATATAGAGTTAATGCTCAGTGCAAAATATTTCTTCAGTATATTTCTTTTTTTTTCTTTTTGGGTCACACCCGGCAATGCTCAGGGTTTTTCCTGGCTCTGCACTCAGGAATCTTCTGGCGGTGCTCAGGGACTATATGGGATGCCGGGGGTTGAACCCAGGCCGGCCATGGGCCGGCGTGCAAGGCAAACGCCCTACCCGGCTGGGCTATCGCTCCGGCCCCTTCTTCAGTATATTTCTACAGCTGTATTAATACCTTGTTTCTGCATACACATTCTATCCCCACCGTTAACTTTTCTTTCTTACTCTTTAGGATTCACAGAATTAATTAATGCCAACCAAATTATCACTTTAAATATCATCCAAAAATGTCCTGATTTGCTACAAAATATCCCTGATGATTTTTAAGCTCATAAATCTAATAAATTTTGAATTAAAAAAAACTAGCATGACTGAAATGCAATCATGAACAATTTTGTAACTGCAAAATCTCATGGTGATTAAAAAATTAAGACAGACAGACAGACAGAATACCCACAGTATTTTATCATTGTTTGTCTAGACTGAAAGGCAGAATTACCCATCAAAAGCACGTGTTAGTGCTCTGAGTCAGTGAGAAAAACCTCGCTTCAGCACTGAGCTATTCCAGAGGAAACTGTGTTATAATGCTGAACAAATGCACCCCTCAAGAGTCTAGGATGGATTCGATTTTCTAGACAGGCGCGAGAGTCAGTGACACACACTTCACGAGTGACTGCATCACGGGTCACCCTGATTCTCCATGGCTAGAAGAACCCCGGTTCTGCAAGGGGGAGATTGTGCTGCTCGCTGGGTGCCTGAGCTCCAGGGCTCCGAGCGGAGCGTGGGCTGAGCTGCATCGCATGTGGGGCCCATTCGGGGCCCCACCTCTTGCTCTCCCCAGAGGCGGCTGTGGCCCCACCACCATGGGTTGGCTCCGTCACCTCTGGCTCTGTCCTACACTGGCCTGGAAGGTCAGCTGGCCTGTGGACAAGGCCCGGTGATAAGAGCTGGAGGGCTACCCTCAAGCACCAAAGAACCAAGAGGGACCCTGGCCCGGCTGTACCCACCTGCACGTGCTCCTGAAAGATGCCAGAACCCACCCCTGCAGGCCCAGGAAAGGCTGTCGCTGCCTCCCTGTGCCCGGTCGTTCTAAAACATGGCCCCCAATCTCCACTTTGCTCACAGCAGGCTCCGGGCCCTGGTCTCAGGCAGCCGGCTCACCTGCACTCGATGAACCAGTGTCGGATCTCGTCCTGCAGGTTCTCCTTGATGTCGGGCCCCTCCATGAGCCTCAGGTCGTCCTTGATGGTCACCAGGGCTTGCTTGTAGTCGGCCTCGTACTTCTCCTGCACCTCGTCCCGCTGCAAGCGCACCTTCTCGGCCTGCTCCACTGTCCTGCTGACTTGGTTGAACAGAGGCGGCGGCATCTGGAAACAGAAGCCGAAAGGGGTAGCTCAGGAGTGACGGCACCAAGGGTCCACCAAAGTCCTGGCAGAACCGGCGCCCAGGACCCAGCAGGACCTGCCCCAGGGGAGGTGGCTGCGCCAGGGGCGGCTGTTTCCAGGGCTCCATTGGTGGCGGTGGTGTCGCTACAACCCGCCGGTGCAACAAGGCTTGGATAAAGATGTCTCGACACACACTGAGGGGGTTCGCCTGTACCTCCCTTTCCCTACCTCCAACACTCCAGTTCTAGTCCAGCATGACCGTTTCCAACTTCTCTATCATACCTACCCTCTGTGCCCCGCCCCCACTTGTAGATTTCAACCACTGACAAGTCCTCCTGGCCCGTATAGCCTGGCCTTGGGTCTTAGTCTTATACCATTTTTGTTACATCCCACAAATCAGTGCAGTCATTCTATATCTGTCCTCCTCCTGACTCATTTTTATTGATGCTTTCCATGGCTATACATGATAACCCTTCATCTCTACTGCAAGCCAGAGAGAGAGAGAGAGAGAGAGAGAGAGAGAGAGAAGAAAGTGTCTGCCATAGAAGCAGGCAGGGTGAGGGGTGGGGAGGGAATCTGGGGACACCGGTGCTGGGAAATGTGCAGTGGTGGACGGATGGTTCTGGAACATTGTATGACTGAAACCTAATCATGAACAGCTTCAGAATGCATTATCACATGGTGGTACAATACAAATAGATTATTATTGACATTTTAGAATCACTTAAGGAAAACTTCACATTAGATATGTAATATACTTAACATGTCAAAATAAATACTTCCCAACCTAAAAATAATGCTCCCAGGCCAGGCAAGGGGCGTTTCTCCAAACCTTCCTGACATCAGGAACCAGGAGTGTGTGCTGAGGCAAGAGGGCTGGTGAGAAGTGGGTGCTGGGGCAGGGAAAACGGAACCCAAACACCACCCTGTGTTAGAGCCCCCACCCAGAGCTGGGCCGCTCAGCTGCAGCAGGGACGGTCCCTCCTGGCCCGGCTGGGCTCCCCCAAAGCTGCTCTCGGCAAGTCACCAGGCACCTGGTTGCTGTGTGCAGGCTGTGGGCAGCTCCCCTGGGCCTCGGTGATGGGCTCTCATCTGCAGCAGCCGTGAAAGGGCGGCAGCCTGCGAGAGCCCTGGGAAACACTCAGACCATCTCCATTTACTTTGGTTCATGGGCTAAACCTGGCGATGCTCAGGGCTTACTCCTGGCTCTGTGCTCAGGGATCACCCCAGGGCCTGGGACCCGGTGGTGCCAGGGTTTGAACAGTGGCCACTGCTTGTAGGCAGCAAGCACTCTGCCCACTGTGTCCTCCTCACTCAGCCCATGTCTGGAAGAGCCACTGAGGTCAGGGAGAATCTAAGGGGCTCTGAGAAGGGCAGGGGGCAGGATGTGGTGACTAGGGCAGGAGCATTTCAGGAAGGACCCCCAGACTAGAGACCCCAGGAACGAGCAAGCTGGCTGACCCATGCCCTTTAGGGAAGGAAGGCAAGGCACTGGTCTTGCATACGGCCGACAGGAGCTGCACTCCCAGCACCCTGAGCCCACAGGAGTGATGCCAGCACAGAGCCGGGAGCAAGCCCTGAGCCCACAGGAGTGATGCCAGCACAGATCTGGCCGGGAGCAAGTCCTGAGCACTGCAGGGTGTTCCCCAAACAAGAAATAAACAAGGGTTTTACTGTTCTCTAAGAGTCAATGCTCGTGCAGACTGCACCCGAGGAGCAGTGCCCTTATTTTCACGCCGCACAGTGGGTGTCTGTCTTTCTAGCAATGATATAAGAAATGTCGGTGACCTCCATGTACATGATTTCCCCGTGCCATGGCACGCATGTCACGGGCAACACCTGAGAGCAGAGTCGGGGTCCCACGAAGGTTCTCTGGTCACTCTGCCTGTCACAGAGGTCCAGCTCTATGGACCTTCCTTCCCACAGAGGCCATGGGCGTCTAGGACTTAGCAGGATTTTACTCATGCAGAGCAGGATGCAGAGGCAGCAGCAAGTGCTGGAGGGATGAGCTGGAGTGGGAGGGACCAGGAGTCCTGCAGGTGGACTTTGGGCCTTCCCGATTCTGCATGTCGGAGACCTCCGCCCATCTGGGGGCCTCTGGACCCCTTCTTAAACACTTCCCAAATGAAATAAAGCAGGACGGTCCCTAGGGAACAGTGCTGTGCCCTTCCCTTGCCGTGGTGAAACTGGGGTCCTGGGAGATTGAGAAGAGTCCCAGGGGGCAGAGGGACCAGGATGTGGCTCCCCACCTGGGTCACCTGGCCAGGCAGTGCCTCTGCAGAACGCTCCTCTCCCTCTCCCGCCCCGGCACGCGGCATCTCCTGGCTCAGGAGTTCCCGAGTGAGGTAACTCTCTTGCTCCACGTACAGTGCTCTTCATCCTCTGGCTCAGGAGTTCCCCGAGTGAGGTGACTCTCTTGCTCCATGTACAGTGCTCTTCATCCTCTGGCTCGAGTCTCCTAGTGAGGTGACTCACTTGCTCCACGCACAGTGCTCTTCATCCTCTGGCTCGGGAGTTCCCCAAGTGAGGTGACTCTCTTGCTCCACGCACAGTGCTCTTCATCCTCTGGCTCGGAGTCTCCGAGTGAGGTGACTCTCTTGCTCCACGTACAGTGCTCTTCATCTTCTGGCTTGGGAGTCTCCGAGTGAGGTGACTCTCTTGCTCCACGTACAGTGCTCTTCATCCTCTGGCTCGGGAGTGTCCGAGTGAGGTGACTCTCTTGCTCCATGTACAGTGCTCTTCATCCTCTGGCTCGGGAGTTCCCAAGTGAGGTTACTCTCTTGCTCCACGTACAGTGCTCTTCATCCTCTGGTCGGGAGTGTCCAGTAAGGTGACTCTGTTGCTCCATGTACAGTGCTCTTCATCCCTCTGGTTCGGGAGTCTCCGAGCAAGTCAACTCTCTTGCTCCACGTACAGTGCTCTTCATCTCTTGTGCTCTATCTTCTTCCCCACACTTAGTTTTCTCCTGGCTGTTGTTCTGAACACGGCCATTCTGTTTCCATGCACGCCCCTTCTTCGTTCACGGGTTGGTTTTATTTTGCTCCAGCACACCGTCGCATGCTCTTACAGAATGGGCAGGAGTGGCCAACACCATCTCACCTCTCAGAGCTGTTTCCATCTGGTCTTTTCCGCTAGACAGACCACGAAGGGAATCCAGCAAGCAAGCAGGCTCTCCATGATGAGCTCATTGGAGCTGTTTGAATAGGTTTCAGCAGTTTCTATGTTTTAAATTTATAGTGGGGAAACCAAAAAAAAAATCCTCCATGGAGAAGCTTCTACGCGTGACATCCAAGGCTGAAAAGCCCAACAGAATGTGGGTGGGCCCATGGGCATGGCGGAGTCTTCGCCTCTGAAATGTTCCTTTTGTGGATTTATTATTTTGGTCCGTTTGCTTATTTGGGGGCCATAGCTAGTGGTGCTCAGGGCTGACTCCTGACTCCTGGTAGACTCGGGGACTGATGGGGAGTCAGGGATAGACACGCCCAAAGGCAAAGCCTCCCATTCTTTTTAGGCCACACCCGGCAATGCTCGGGGCTTGCTCCTGGTGCTGCACTTAGGAATTACTCCTGGTGGTGCTTGGGGAAACTTATGGGATGCCGGGGATTGAACCTGGGTCAGCCGTGTGCAAGGCGTATGCCCTCCCTGCTGTAGCTATCTTGCTCGTCCCTCGCTGTCTATTTCCCGACCCTCTTTGGGTTTTAAATATTTTCTTTCTCCGCAAAAATAAAATAGGTACATGACACCCTAACAAGACTGAAATTTCCCATTTTCCACCTCACCATGCCCATTCCCATGTGCCTGAGAGTCTTTCAGGACCATCGCCTTTGGGTCCATTCATTCTGTGGGTTGATTGAGAATTTTAAGGAGGGTTATTACTGTGTTTTTTTTTCTTGAGCACTTTAAAAAATTCTTTTCCTGGAATTGTTTCTTATTCTATATTTGCTCCTTTCAAGTATTTCATAGACAATGTCTTTGTGGGAAAATTTAAATGTTAACATAATCTCAGTTCTATTACTGAGTTATTTTTGCCAAAAATATCTTGAAAGGACCCTCTGTCCTTAAAATTCTGAAGCACTTAAAAAAAGTCCAGATTTCTAGTTACATCCCGGGGCTTAATGAGAAACTAGTAATTTGGGGATGTTTCAGGTGAGTCTAGGAATTACACAGGCTGGAGAAAAATCCTAAACTCTAGGGAAGGTTTCAGCAGCCAGACCATGGCTCAGCCCTGGCCCTTAGTGTGCTTTTTGTGAATAAAGTTTTATTGAACAGAGGCAGGCTGTTCACTCCTCGTGGCTGCTTTCACACACAGTGACGTCTCTGAACAGCTGTGAAAAGGTGGGGAGGGAATCAGGGAGGGAGAGTAAAGCACTACGGAAAAGGACTTGGGGGAGTGGAGGGAAGAAGCAGTCCCGAGTGCCACTGTGTGAACGCACACCACGGAAATAACCTCTTGGCTCCGGCCCTGGGAACCGAGTCATTACCACAGGAGGACATGGAACCAGAGGGCATTCATTTCCCCAAAGCCACACATCTTTGGGCCCAGATGACTCGAGCCCCACTCAGGGACAGGGGTTGGTGCTGGTGTCCACCTTGCCTGGCTCTGCCACTCACTTCCTCTTCCTGGGTTCTGCCTGGGATGCTGGGCTGTCTGTCTGCAGCACACATGCTCTTCTCTCACGTCATCACCTGGGAAGTGCAGTTACTCATCTCATCTCATCATCTGGGAAGCGCAGTTACTTACGGCAGGGCACGCTGGCCCATCCTGGGGAAATGGCCACCTCTCCATCGGGAGGCAGACTTTGCCTCCTTTTCAACTCTGGAGGACCCTGTTCACCCGGAGGGAGAACTCAGGGATTCTCTCTTGAACATGCCTGAGTAAGGTTTAGGACTGATTTTCCTTCCCTGCAAAGAGCAATTCCTTGCTCCAGCCTGGGCCCTGTGGCTCCTGGATGGCTCAGGTAGTGGGAGGGGATCATCTCCCATGACCGGAAGAACAAGTGGAGGCCAGATGCAGTTTGATGACCGCCTCTGGGGTGGTGAGACGAGTCTACACCTCTGTACCGTCCTGTTTCACCATGAGGTGCTCATGGAAGACCCTCAAGGGTCCTCGATCCCCGGTTCTGTCTCAAGACCGAAGCAGGCACAGAAGAAAGCCACTACACCTTTCCAACAAGACGGGGCTCCGATCTAGCACTAAGGTGGGAACCGGGCACAGCGGGAGGCTGGGGGCAGCCTACACAGGAGCGGGCGGCCGGTCCCACGGCACCACACAGCTGTATCCAGAGGAGGTTACTCCAAGGTGCCTGGGATGGTTTTTGGGTGCCAGGAAAGCCCCAAGGGGAAATACAACCCAGATACAACATGAAAACAAAAAGGCAAATATATAACAAATGTATAATAAAATCCACAGCTTATTTACATACACATTAGACACATTATGCAGTCATATCAAGGACAAGGAAAAAAGCATCGCAGAGGCTCAATTCATGATTTGGAATTTATAAATTCCATAAACACAAATGGTGCTCCCTCCTTCCCTCCCTCTCTTCCTCCTTCCTTCCCTCCCTCCTTTCCTCCCTCCCTCCCTATTCTTCTCCTTCTCTCTCTCCTCTCCCTCTTTCTCCCTCTCCTTCACTTTCTTTTTTATCCTTTCTTCCTTTCTCTCTCTCTCTCCCCCCTTCGCCGCTCGCTCTTCCTCTGCCCCCACTCTCTCTCCTAGGGACCTCTGGGACCGACTTCTCAGCTTGAACCCATGATGGTGATAGCAATTATGCATGACTACCACAGGCACTTAATGACAAAAGTCACACTCTGACACCAAATTAAACCAGCCTTAGAGAAACTAAGGACACAGCCCATTGTCTCAGCCGACCAGGGCACGACGGAGAAAACTCCTCTGATATGACCTCAGAAGCCAAACACTCGGCTCATTTCTTTAAGCCATGCCACGAGACACGTGACGTGAGTCACCTTGTCGCCGGCGCTGAGCCTTTGGTTCTGCCTGATCCATGGCGATCTATTTTTTCCAAATTAAAGGGAATTTCTTTCACTCAATCCTTCCAGAGAGCTCCTGTTTCTGTCATCTACAGGCGGCTCCTTCCCCCTCCAGCCCCGACAGTCTGAGGGAACGAGACGCATTTACAGCCACTGCGCTGCCTCGTGTCTCCTCTGCCAGCGGGCTGGAAGGTGCCGCACCTGCCCCCCCTCCTCCCCTAACTGCTGCCACAGGCCTGCCACTAATGGACGCTTCCTGGAGCGTGGCTGAGTCTCTGGTCTGCAACACTTTCTCCCCCTCAGCCGGTTTGCACCAAGAGTCACGGGCAGTCGGTTCCTTTCATAGACACGCACATAAAACTATTTTCACAGGGCTCCTTCCTTTATCCATGTCCCCTAAAAACGAATGGACGGGTGCAAGCTGGTGTGTGCCAAGGGCTTAACAGAAAATTTTTATCAACTCGCTGCCGTGCCCGTGACCTCGAGGATAGCAGGTAGCTGGAACCACCATTCACGAGTCCCCTCAAGGGTCCTAACCATGATACAGGGAGGTGACATGGGGTCCTCCAGTTCTTTCCCTATACTTCTCACTGGGCTGACACCCTGCCCCTGGGCTGGAGGGGGCTTGGGAGTGCCTGTCCCTGTCCTGGGGAGTGGCTCCCTGTCTCCAGACCTGAGCCCAGCTGTGCACTGAGGCGCAGTTTTCCCGGCTGCTTGAGTCTGTCTCCCCCTGTGGTTGTGCAGCTGACGCATGTGTGTCCTCCTGGTGCTCTCTCCAGAGACCGTCCCCCACACACATGCGGGCTCACAACGCCCTCTCAGCCACCTCTGAGCATCACTGGTGTCCTGTGACCTGAGCTCTTCCTCTGAGCTACAGTGTCTTGTCCTCTTCGTCCCCTTAGGTCACGCAGCACCCAAATTTGTCACCTCACCCTCGAAGCAGCAACTCATTTAAAAATAAATTATGAATATTAAAGGGGAACAGAGCCCCCGATAATGGTGCCGCCATGGAAATCCATCAGCTGGAGAATAATGCATCTTAATGAAGGCTTCCCGTGTGAATAAACCATTCTATTTACAAGCTTTCTGCAGTTAATGACCCGGAACTGGATAACAAAATCTACGTGGCGAGCGAGGGCCTCTGTCAGCGAAAATATACATATTAATAATTGATGTCGCTGTAAAGAGAGGGACAGAGATGATGCTTTCTGGGTCTGTGGCGAAATAGCACCCCACGGTCCATTAGCTTAAAATGCTTATCTAATGTTTCATGGGCTTTGTCTTTAACAACCCTTGTTCAAATTAGTAAGATAAAATGGACATTTGCCCAAATGAAAATCTGCTCGATTTATCAGTCGCGGCCACACTTGCAGATGATGGAGAGCGGGAAGTTTCTCGCTCACTGTCCTGGGGGCGGGGTGAGGGTTCCTTTTGTTACCAATGGCGAGGACTCCGCGGGGAACACCGCGGCATGGCCCCTGGACCCAAGCTGTCCACAGCCAGCGCGGAGAGGAATTAGCGGCAGTGGCCCTGAGCACGGTGTGGGCTCTGCCGTAGGGCCCTCCTCCTGCCCTGCCCTGGCAGCTCAGCCCCACCATCGCCCCCTCACCCCCTGCCACCCCTGCACGCCCTCCCGATGTACACCCTGCTCCCCGCATGCCCTCCTGCTCCTGCGCACTCCCAGCTGTGCTCTCACAACTATTCTGTGACCCATGGTGCAAGCCCAAGAGGGGCACGGAGCCCACTGTCCCACGGCTTCACTCAAGGCTGTGTCTGTATTTATGGCCCCGACGCTGTGTGTCTGCTCCGAGGAACCCAAGTAACAGGCTGAGTGTGGCTATTGGTCCGCTGCTCCCGGCACTGGGCAGGAAGTTGCCCTGCATTGTTGGAAGCTCCCGCACACCAAGAACAACAAGAACTGTCTCACTCTCAGAGCCTGATTTCTGAGTACGGGGTGGGGGCGATACTTAAATGCGCTTTACTGAGAGCAGAATCTAATTTATTTATTCATTTACGTGTTCGGGGGCTGGTTGCCACACTCAGCAGCCAGCCGTCCAGGCTACTCCTGGCTCTGAGCTTGGGGACTCTGGGCAGGAGGGGACTGGCTCTGGCGTGTGCGAGGCAGACACTTCACACCCTGTACTATCTCTTAGCTGGAACCTCCTTGAGGGTTTATTTCATTAAAGTGTTTAAAACAAAACACTGCTGATCCTGCTTAGAGTTTGCAAGGCAGTATTTCAAGCAGTTGATAATTATTAACTAGCTTATCCCTCCAAATAGCTTTATGGGTGGGTACCATTTTTTGGTTTTATTTTATATATGAGGGAATGAAGGCCCAGAGAGGGTAAGAAACTTATTTAGAGTCGCACAGCCAGGTAGTGGCGGTCAGTCCCATGGTGCCAGCCTCTTTGATCTCAGCTCCATCCTCAGGGGCTTTGTAGTTTCTCTCCACTACAAGGTTTATTCATCTGAAAATGGTTTTTCTGGGTGCACTGAGCAATGTTCTAGCAATGTTCCTGCTGCAGTGCCTTGCAAAGGGCCAGCTTGGGTTCTCTGGCCAGAGGTGCTGGCACAGTCCGTGTCCCCCACCTGGCTGCCACGGGCAAATTACGCTTCACAATCTCCTCTGGCCTACATGGGTGAACCAATGCGCTGTCTAAGCAACATGCTGAGTCCTAAGGCATAGAAGGACCAAGACCACGGGGTCAGCCTGAGGCCTGAGGAGCCGCTCCTGCCCTGGGCTCGCCCCTGCCTGCTCACAAGCTCCCTGCAGTCCGCTTCTTAACTGGGAGCCTCCGAGAGCGGCGTCTCGCTCACACTGTCCACGGAGACTGAGGGGTGCCCAGTCTCTGCCCCAGCTCATGGCTCCTTATAAGGGTTGGATGGTGAATGGGAGCCCACGGGGGCCAGCTCTGGGGGGCACAGCTGAGATGATGCCGGAAGCCTCAGAGGGAAGATGAGCCCCAGAGTCGGCGACTTTTCCTAGTGCCTTTTTTTCCAGCCTTGGAGACCGCCACCAAGCATGAAAGCACCAAAACACCAAAGATAACAACGATAAAAGCAAGATAGGGGGGACTTTGGCCCCCAACACTGCTGCGTTGGACCCCCGACAACAATGAGAACAAAGCTCCCACGGAAGGCTTTGGTCTCCCTCGGTGGCGAGTCCCCGTCGGACAGACAGTAAGAGCAGCAGCTGCTCCTGCAGGGCTCAGAAGCGGCCCCTAAATCACAGCATCGACACGATCCCCTTCCTTGCTCGGCCCAGGAGCCCTTCACCCCTCTCAGGTTCACCAACCTTTCCCGGAGAGCAAAGCGGGTGCCGGCGCAGAGAGGGTGCAGGTCCACCTGCCTTCTCTCCCTCGCCTGCTGGACACAACCCTGCCCCCTAGACTGATTCTTCCTCAGCTGATGTCAAGATCGTGAACCTAAGGAGTGAAGAACAGTGGCCAAGACGCCTTCGACTTCGAAGCTGGTGCCCTGGCCTTGTTTTCACAGCGACATTTCTGAAAGCTCTATGATGACCGGAAAAGTCATCACCCCCAGCTGACACTCCAGTGTGAGGTCACTGTGTCACCCCCCGCAGGCTGACGCTATAGTGTGAGGTCACCGTTACGGCGACCACATGCGCTGATGGTCCGAGGCGATTCAAATCAACCCTGAAAGCACATCGCATCCAAGCACCAGGCGGACCTGGCTCCTCTGATCACTCCTGGCCCCTTCTAAGGGCGCTGAGACAAAGGCAAGGTTCTCCCCTGTGAGTGACAGGAGTAAGGCTCCGCCTCTGAGCTCTTGCTTTGGATAAGAAGCCTTGAGGGCCACCCCTCAGTGGACTCCGCAGAGCCAGCCCTCCATGGCTGGGTGCACAGTGAGCACGGCCCGTTTCTGAGGCTTCCGCAGTGGATAGCAGGGCCGCACCTCTGTTCCTGGCATGCAGTCCCGGCTGATTTCTGGAAAGAATCAAACATCATGTGGAGGCAGGTTACAAAGGGACAGGTGATGTGCTGGGCTGTGGGGGTTTTTGGAGGAAAGGAAAGAGCGGCCCTTGGGGCTGAGTCACAGCAGCGGAGGCGGCCCCCTGGGCTTAATCCTGGAACCCCACAGTACCCCCAGGCCTGGCAGGAGTGATCTGTGGTGTCTCTGCCCCGCTTTCTGGGGGCTCCCGGCAGCAGCTCCTCTGGGAACCCTTGAGTCCTGAGGCTGCGCCCCACTGCCCCAGATAGAGCCTCAGAATATGCCTCACTGGGCAGCCACTCTCCTGATTTGGGAGGATTTGCTAGTAAGAAATAACTGATTGATTAAAAACAGAGATGTCCCCAGTTCTGTGGAAGTGAACAGCTTCCGGCACTGCTGAGGACTTGGCTGATGCATCTCAAAGGGATGCTCTCCCTCGTTCAGAGTGCCCCCACGCTCCTTATTATAATGCAAGCATTGATAGCTTCGGGAAACATAAAATGTATGATGGCCGTGACTGGAGGACAAATGATTTCAAAGGGATGCACGGAATGAAATGTATTGCATTCATTAAGTTCCCTCGACTGGAGTCACTCCATTGGCCCTGCCAATTAAAATAACTGCACATGGGCTTTTAGAGGGCTATTTATTTTCCTTCGTAGATTTCAGAATATAAATATTTAAAATGGCAATATAAAAAATGTCTATACCAACGGTAAGAAAAACATTTGGTCAGGAATTGAAGGCATCACGATGTGGCTTGCTCTAATTCTGGTTCCCTTTACGAAATATTCCCCCATGGAAACACGCCCAGCTCTTCATAGAGACAAACACACTTTTGATCAGATAAGTCAGCGGCTTATGCACTGGCATGATGTCACAAAATGAAATAATGGGAAAATGAAATTTTAAAGGAGTAGACAATATCTTAATTAATGATAGAGTAGAAAATATATTCAATTGAAAACATTTCTTGGATTTGAGGTAATGGATTTTTATGGTTATCAGCTAGGGAACATAAGATACCATTCTTTTAAAAATTGAATCCATATATTTCTCAATGGTATAAAATTTCTATAGAATATGCACTACAAAAGAGGAGACAGACTGGAAAAAGATAAAATTAGTGTGGAGAAAGTCACATTAATTCAATACAGACAACAGCGCCCAAACTCTATCACTGCAAAATACTGCAAACTTACTTAAATTGAGCTGAGCTGATATAAACTACAAAGTAAGACAGAAAAGCAGGGTGAAAAAACATGTAATTGGATCTTTATGTGGTCTCAGCATGAGGTACAAAGGCTGTAGGGTGGAGAGAGCCTGCCCCGTCCTGCTTCCAGCGTGTCACACATAACAGAGAGTGAGTAATGAGGGTAGAATTAAATTCAACGGAAATCGTGCAGCCTAAACCATTTTAAATGCATAATTTCATATTAAAATGAGATTTTCTTAGATTGAATCTTCTGATGGCTAGTTTAGTTTCTAACGTAAAAAATGAAGACAAACAGCGTTTTATCATTTTAGCTCAGGCCTGTGTCTCTCAGGAGGAAGAGAAACACTTGCTGTGCCTTCTGAAAGACACCAAATGTGGGAGATCATAGAAGAAATTTGCATCAACCTCTAGCCCTTTGCTTTACCTTTTATAGCTGTATCTTCTTCCAGTTAATGATGAGGTACTGAATCATTTAGGAAAACTTATAATTATGAACCAAAAAAAAATCCACCCAAGTCACCATACTGAAAAAACAAGGACTATTTATGTTTTGTATTATAGTACTTTTTGTTTTACTTTTAGGTCATATCCGGCAGTGCTCGGGGTTTACACCTGACTCTGTGCTCAGGAACCACTGCTGGCAAAGCTCAGGGAAATCTATGGGGTGTCAGGGATCAAACTCGGGTCGGCCGCGGCAAGGCAAGTGCCCTTCCCACTGCACTCTCTCTCCAGCCCTAAAATGAACACTACACTTGATCAGTGTTTTCTTCTGTTATGCGCGCAGGTGTGTATATACTGAGTTGAAACCACACTGTATGCAGTTCTGAATCCTGAATTTTCACCTTGAGCTCTTCCACCACATCAAAACCCCGGGTTTTCTTGAAGACCCATTTTCGTGGATGGCATCCGCCATCGATTATTTATCCAGGCCCTCCCCCAGAGACCCAACATTAGTTATTTTCAGTTTTACCCATTCTTTATTTTTGTTTTGGGTCACACACAGTAATGCTCAAGGCCTACTCCTGGCTCTGTGCTCAGGGGACCATATTTTAACCCTTTGAAGAGCCCTGGAGAAGTCTCCACATCACACCCGTGTCTGCTAGTGAGAATATGAGCATGAAGAACATAACCCTTAGAACGATTTTGCTGCAATCTGCTCTCAGTCTTGCAAGAAGGCAAAATCAATCCACCTCGCTTGCTTGTAACTGCATCAGTACAAGTGTGATCGTATCAGTAATTGCCACTTGGGAAAATGTGGGGCTTTTGATTTTGACTTTGGGCTGACCCTTGTGGCGCTTAGAGGCGGACCCTGGTGGAGCTTTGTCTCTGGCTTCGGTGTTCTTTGTTTCTGCTTTTTGCTAAGAAGGTAGGCATAAGTAACCATCCCACTGATTCAAAGATGCTTCATTTCCACCAACTGGCAAATCTGAAATTAGGGGTGAACGCATGAAATAACCAGGAATGCATTTTGGTTTCTTCGACCGCCTTCCCTTCACAGCACATGAAAATCCTGTTGCGAGGGGCCACGGAGGACAGAGTGTCGGCATTTGCTGTGCACACACTTCAGCTCAGTGGTGTTAAGCAGACCCGCTTTGTGTATCCCACAACAACTGAGCTTTTTCACTTTGCAAATCTGAAACTCTACAAATCTGAAGCTTTCATTGAGTATAATCAAAGAAAAACTCCATCCTACCCATATCCCTTCAGCTCCTGGCATCTACTGCTACTTTATGGGTCTAGGAATTTCCCTCTCTTAGATGTAAATAAGTATGGCTTCGTGCAGCGCCTGGCTTGCTGTGACTGGCTAATTTCACTCAGGACACTGTCCTCCACGTTCGTCCCTATTGTAGTCTCTGGAAGGCCTTCCCTTTTCACAGTTGTATAACAGCCCACCCTTACCTCCACCTCCCTCTCTGGGAACCTCCTCAGTTCTGGGGTCAAATCCAGGGGGTTTGGATAACCACACAAGGCCCAGCTGTTTGGGGTACCCTGCAGGGAGCAGGAAGCTCAGGGTCCTCCCATCAAAGCCCTGGTAGCTAAAATCTTCCACACTCCACAATCACCGGGGAGTGATACTCTAGACCACTGTTTTGGAGAAGCCTCATCCAGAAATTAATCTGCTAAAAAATTCAGGTATGCAGGTTTTGTGACTGAAATCTCTAGGCTTTCATGGAGTTGGGACAGGCTGCCTCCCCGCATCTCCCTTGTACTTCTGGAAGCCTTGGCAATCATACACACACACACACACACACTTCAAGCCGCCACCCAGTTAAAAATTTAACTCCAGCTGAATCATTCCATTAAAAATTTTGGACTTCCAGGAACACGTGGTCGCACCATACCTCAATGTCTGTGACACTGACACAGTTGGACTAGCACACCAGATTGGATGGGATGTAATGCAGAAGGCAACCAATCTTGATCAATAAAACATAAACAGACGCTTAACATATAACCACATCTTAGTAATCTCTTATATAGGAGCTTAATGGCTTCAAGGTAAGAAACAAGAATCTTCACTAACTTTCTTCTAAGGAAACAATAATTTGTTACCAATTATTGATAACAAGCAAAAGTAAAATAAACGATTGAGGGCCTACAATGGGGGCAGGCTTAAGAGCTGGTTAGAAAAACTGGAGACAATGGTGGGCAGAAATTGAAATGGTGATGGATTGGTGTTGGAATACTGAATACTTGTAACAAACCATTGTGAATTGTAAACTAGTGTTTATATAAAGGTGCTACATGTCCGAATGCAAGGTACCCTCCCAATGGAAAACCAGCAGGACAGTTCTACTGTTCAAGAAGGGAGACATTCACGACATAGGCAACTATCGCCCCATCTGCCTGTTGTCCGTCATCTACAAGCTGTTTACACGAGTCATCCTGAACAGGATTAGCAGAACACTAGATGAAGGACAACCATGCAAGCAAGCTGGCTTCTGGAAAGGATTCAGCACAATCGACCATATCCACACAAGTAACCAAGCTCATTGAGGTTTGTAGGGAGTACAAGATGCTGCTCTATCTCACGTTCATTGATTTACAGAAAGCCTTTGATTCTGTGGAGACTGAAGCAGTCATCGAAGCCCTAGCCAAACAGGGCGTTAAAACCCAATACATCAAGATCCTTCGTGAGCTGTATTACGGATTCACCACCAGGATCTCACCATTTTACAAGGAAGTGATCATTGATATCAAAAGAGGGGTTCGACAGGGTGATACCATTTCACCAAAACTCTTCAGCGCCACCCTGGAGAACATCATGCGACAATTAGAATGGGAAGGAATGGGAGTGAAGATAGATGGTCGGCAACTACACCACCTCCGGCTTCGCTGATGACATCGTTCTAATGACACCAAACATTAGCCAAGCGGCAAAAAATGCTGGCTGACTTTGACCGAGAATGTGGAAAGATAGGTCTACAGCTGAATCTAAAGAAAACCATGTTTATGAAAAATGAACTAGTTCCAGGGGCCCCATTCACTCTCAATGAAACAAACATCTCTGAATGCAGCAGTTATGTGTACCTAGGTCGAGAAGTCAACATGATGAACGACCTAAAACCTGAGCTGTGCAGGAGGAAGAGAGAGGGCATGGAATGCCTTCAAAGGCATCAAAGAAATAGCTAAAAAAGGACAAAGAACCTCCAGCTCCGGGCACATCTCTTTGACTCCACCGTTCTCCCTGCATTAACATATGCCTCAGAGACCCGGGCCCTACGAAAGCAGGATGAGAATGCTATTCGGGTCTCCCAGAGAGGAATCGAAAAGAGCTATGCTTGGAATATCACACCTCACTCAAGTGAGAGAAGGAATCCAGAGTTCCAACCTCCGTCGCTATTCCAGAATCAGGGACGCTGTCTCGTTTGCCAAGGCATGGAAAATCAGATGGGCTGGACATGTAATGCGATTTGGAGATGGCCGCTGGACTAGAGCTATTACCGACTGGATCCCACGGGATGTCAAAAGATCACATTGCCGCCCACCTACAAGGTGGTCAGATTTCCTTGTCAAGACCCTGAAGGAACGGTTTGAGGCTCTTCATATTCCTGAATCAACCAGATGCCATTGGGCTACATTGGCACGTGATAGGGTCCAATGGAAATGCCCGCTCGAGCAAATCGATGAATAACGGGATTCAAGTGATCAAGTGATCAAGTATGGGGGAATTTGGAGAAAATAAATTTAAGAAAGAATCCGGGTTTGGGGCCAGAACAATAATAGAGGGTAGGCCCTTGTCTCTTATATGGCCTACCGTGAGTCCCTTCCCTGCACCTCAAAGGGTTCCCTGGGCCCAGCCAGGCATGTTACTGAGCACAGAGCCAGGAGTGCATCCTGAGCACCACCAAGTGTACCCCCAAAACAAACACAAACAGAGCAAAAAAGAATCCAAGGGCTTGAATTTGTGTGTGACCTTGCCTTTGCTATTCTAGGGCCTGTGAATGAAGTCCAGCAGTATTTATCTTTATGAGCGAAGTCAAATGGTATTTATTCACTGCTATTAGTGAAGTGAGAGCTGCTACTTGCTCTCCCTGTGCCCAGCCGCTCATGAGGTGCCTGGGAGGCATGGCGGGTCCTAGCCCTGGCCTGCCACCCCAGCAGAGCCTCACAACAAGCCAGACCACCCTCCCCTACTCCATGGGGCCCGCCATTTTCCACATCCGGACTTCCCTCTCATCACAACTCCACCCAGCAGACCAGACTATCACAGCCCGGATCATCGACACCCACCCTGCAGCAGTATTTTTTTTCTAATCCGCCCAGGTATGCTGAACCAGAGACTCTCAGACATGGGGCAGAGCTGCTCCTTGCTCTCCCTGTGCCCAGCCGCTCATGAGGCGCCTGGGAGGCATGGTGGGTTCTAGCCCTGGCCTGCCACCCCAGCAGAGCCTCACAACAAGCCAGACGACCCCCTTACTCCATGGGGCCTGCCATTTTCCACATCCGGACTTCCCTCTCGTCACAACTCCACCCAGCAGACCAGACTATCATAGCCCGGCTTGCACGGCCGCTAGCAGCCGCAGCAGTTCATCAATGAATACTTTATTTAGAGGTGACTACAACAGTATGCCACCCGCGACGGCAAGCCTGGCAAGCTGCTCGTGTCGTATTTGATATGCCAAATACCAGTAACATTTATATTAGGTCATTCCCATGACCTAATATAATGGTTTGAGGCTCTTTATGTTCCTGGACCAAGTGGATGCCTTTGGGTTCTACTAGCATGAGGCAGGACATATGGAGATATTACTGGTGCCTGCTCAAGCAAATAGATGATTAACGGGAAGATAGTGATAGTGATTAGTGAAGTATCAGTTTTTGTCTTATGAGTGAAGCAGTGTGGTTTTTTTTGAGTGAAGTCTCGCGGTATTTGTCTGTGAGCGAAGTCACGGGGTATTTCAGTGTTTGGCCTCACAGGACACTGCCCCTCTTCTGTCCACGCTGTCCCTAACGCCAAGGTTTCCACTTTCCTCACAGTGCGGAGAACCCGCTATGGACACTTGCCCAGGCTGCTCAATCCTGGCGGGGGCTGTCTCACCAGCTGCGGGCTGCACACGAGCAAAGTCCATGTCTAGCACCTGAGGCACCGCCGCAGTGTTCCAGAGAGGCCGGGCGTGGTTCCACCCCAGCAAGTGCTCTGACGCTGCCGCATCCTGCCCACCTTTCTGGGGCCGCCATTCTTCCAGCCCAGCCGAGCCTCTCTGGCTGCACGGTGCTTCCCTGGTAATGAGCGTGGGTCACAGTTAGTTTTTCATAGGTCTGTCGGCCATCTGTCTGCACCCTCCGAAGGTGTGTCCATCATGTGTGCTGCCCATTTGGAGAAATGCCCAGGAGGCTACTCAGGGCGGAGAGGGCCTGGCACAGCCATACTTGGGCATGCTTAAGCATCGGGGTGCTGGGATGTTGGGAGTGCACCCGGAAATTGGACGTGCCGGCACTTGCATGGCCACCTGAGTCACAGCCATGGCCAGTAGGCCTGTTTTAACACTTTTCTTTCTGTTGCTGTAAACTTTCCTGAATTCTTGATCAGTCTTGGCTGTGAACCCCGTCAGGACTGTGCCCTGGACATCTGCTCCCCCCAAGCAGGCCGGCTTTCTGTTTCAGCCATCATTTGTTTGGCTGAGCAGATCACTTTAGTTTGAGGTCTGGTTGCAGGCTGGTGTTCTTGCTTTAGTGCCCTTGGAGACTGGAGCTGAGGTCCCAGGGGCATTAGTCCGGCAGTTGTGGTATGCCTGGGTTTGCTCCTTGTATCTGATGGTTCCATGCCCACATCCAAGTCCTTAACCCATTGGAGCTAAATTGTGGGTATGGTGTGAGATAGTTTCATTTGTTCTGTGTCTGGTTGTCCAGTTCTCCTAGCCCCACTGATCAGGAGACTTTTCCTGTCTCTGTCCTAGGCACTTGGCTCCGTCATCACAAACTTATTTTCAGTACAAGTGTAGGTTTGTTGGGTTCCAGTTCTGTTCCAGTGAACACTATGTCAACTTTATGTCCACTGCCTTACTGTTTGATGACTGTAGCTTTGCTATTATCCCTCCATTCTGCTCTGTTTATAGGATTTTTTTTTTGCCTCTTGAGGGACTTGGGGGTTCCATAAGTCTTAAATAATGTTTCACTCCTTTAAAGAATGCCAGGGGGATTTTGACAGACGTTGCAGTAGACCTGTAACTGTGTATCACGGTGATCACTGTTAGATGCCCTTTCAGAAAAATGTCACTGCTTCCACTCCTAATATGGATTGTCTTTTTCTTTATAGCCTTTCTATTTAAGCAAGTGATAAAGTTATTGCTGTATATGTCTTCTACTTCCTTTGTTAAGTTTTTTCTTTTGGGCTGGAGTGATAGTACAATGGGAAGGGTGTTTGCCTTGCAAGAGGTCAACCTGGGTTTGATCCCCCAGCATCCCATATGGGCCCCCAACATGGCCACGAGTAATTCCTGAGTACAGAGCCAGAAGAAACCTCTGAGCATCGCTTACTCCTTTTATTAAATCTTAAAAGAAATATTTTTTTTCCTTTTTTTGGTGGAATTATAACTGAGCCCTTTTCCCTTACTTGCTCTTCTGTTCCTTGATTGCAAATAAAATTTAAAGTTTTTTTTTTAGTGAAGTAATACAGGTTTTATTAAGGAGGTTTTAGGAAAGGGAAGGAAGAGGGAAAGCAAGAGAGAGAGAGAAAGCGCGGCTCAAGGGAGAACGCCGGGCAACACTCGTGCTCGGGCACCGCATGTGCTCGGCCACGTGGGCTCAGGCAGCACATACACCTAAAATGTAAAGATTTTTATATACTAACTTTTGTAGGTTGTCACTTTACTGCCCTGATTTTTTAAAAATATTTTTAGTGGACTCTTTAGGGCTTTCCATGTATTTTATCATGTCATCTGCAAATGATGATAGCTTGACTTCCTTTCCAATTTGGATCCATTTTATTTCATTTTATTGCCAAATTGTTCTGGCAAGAACCTTCAAGAGTATGTTGGATTTAGGGGTGAGAGTGGACATCTCTGTCCTGGACCCCATCTTAGAGGGAAAGCTTTCAATCTCTCAGCATTCACCACCGGGCTTGTTGTAAACGAACTTCCCTACGGTGAAGGATGTTCCTTTCATCCCAATTCTGTTCAGTTTTCAGAAAATCATAAGTGAATGTTGAATCTTGTCATAATCTTTTCTGGCATCTATAGATATGAGCATATGCCTTTTATTTCCCTCTTTGCCAATGCAGTGTATCACACTGACTGATGTAGAGAAATTGGAGAAAATCCCACCCAGCCGAGTACAAAATCCTGTCAACAAATTGAAGGACATGGTTCATTAAGGTTTTGTTGGGGATTTTTTGCATTTAAGTTTTTTGAGAATATTGGTCTGTAGTTTTCTATTATGGTCCTGGTTGGTTTTCAGTATCAGAGCAACATTGGCCTCATAAAAGATCTGAGTATTTCCTAAGTCCCTAAGTGACTGCTATGAATTACTACCAACCTTAAGACAGCAAGGCTTGCACGTCACACTGGAGACTCTGCAAACATATGTGCATGATATCATGCCCCTCTGTCCAGAAAGAACGCTGTTCAAGCCTCTGGAACGTGGGGCTGAGTCCCTTTATCAAAGCAGAATCCTTCAGGCTTCAGTTTCGTGCTGACACAGCCAGTGAATAAAGGAGGAGGACCAAGGCCAGCCTGCTGTGGGACAGGCGGGCCCGTGTCCTCTATCCCACGGAACATGCTGTTCGAACATAGGTGGAAATTATATGCTACTTCCCTGAACAGAGAGCGACATTTCAGACTTTTTGTGTATTATATTGCCGGCAGGATTTATTTTACATGAGATCTTAGATAAAGTAATGTTCCTATTTGTGTTCAAGAAGACTTAAGAAAATGGGGCTTGGGCCGGTGCGACAGTCCAGTGTGTAGGGCGTTTGCCTTGGACGCGGCGGCCCATGCCGGCCCAGGTTTGATCCCCCAGCATCCCATATGGTCCCCTAAGCACAGCCAGGAGTAATTCCTGAGTGCAGAGCCAGGAGAAACCCCTGAGCATTGCCAGGTGTGACCCAAAAAAGCAAAAAAAAAGAAAAGAAAAAGAAAAGAAAAGAAAATGGGGCTTGCAGCTGGAGCGATGGTACTGCAGGCATGGCACTTGCCTTGCACATGGCTGACCCACCAGGTTCGGTCCCCAGCCTCTCGTATGGTCCCCAAGCACCACAAGGAGTAATTCCTGAATACAGAGCCAGGAGAAGCCCTGAGCATCACCAGCTGTCACCCAAAAAGAAAATAAGAGGGGCCGGAGCGATAGCCCAGCGGTAGGGCATTTGCCTTGCATGCGGCCGGCTAATGCCGGCCTGGGTTCGATCCCTGGCATCCCATATGGTCCCCCTGAGCACCGCCAGGAGTAATTCCTGAGTGCAGAGCCAGGAGTAACCCCTGAGCATCGCTGGGTGTGACCCAAAAAGCAAAAAAAAAAAAAAAAAAGGGGTGAGTGACCAGAGTGATAGTATAGTGGGGAGAGTAAAAGGCCTTTGCAGGCGCCAACTGGGTTCGATCCGCGGCATCCCATATGGTCCCCTGAGCACCGCCAGGAGTAATTCCTGAGTGCAGAGCCAGGAGAAACCTCTGAGTATTGCCAGGTGTGACCCAAAAGCAAAAAAAAAAAAAAAAATAAGAGGAAGTAGAAAAAAGAAAAAAATAATGGAGCTTAAATGTAATTTTTAGGTGTTGGCGAGAAAACCCAGTGGTTAAGGGTCCTGCCTTGCTTGCAGTCTACCCCAATTCCATCCCTGGCAACACAGAAAGTCCCCTGAGCACTGCCAGGAGAACAAGCCCTGAGCACTGCTGGGTGTGGCTCAGCCACCAATCCAATAAAAATTAATCCATATTTGTGTTTTGTTGAGCCTGGGCTGTGTAGGCTCTTGGCAGCCTGTTCACCTGCTCTCGGTACGATTGCACAGAGCTGACCCTGACTTCTTGCTGCAGGAGATAAGCCAAAGCGTGTCAGGAAAGAACATATAGAAGGAACCACAGTGAACTATCAGTGAGCCTACCTTGTAGTTAGGCATATTCTCGGGACCACCCACAGCTGTCACCAGGGTTTGCTTCTGGTTTTGGCTCAGGGATCATTCCTGTGTCAGGGCTCAGGGGACCATATGCGGTGTTGGGGACGGAACCTGGATCAGGCACATGAGAGGCAAGTAGCCCCTCACTGAACTAGCTCTCTGGCCTCAGGCATATACTCACATTATTTTCTAAGCAGATTTACTATTACAAATAGAAACAAAGTCATGAATTTGGAATATCTTTGTCCTATTGAGATACACACACAACAAGTCTCTGGGAAGCAAGGGCTTCTTAGTTGATTTAAACTTTCCATGTAAAGAGCTACAAACGGCCTGAGTGACAGGCTTAAGTTTAGCATGTGTATTTTGGGTGCCATTTACAACATCAATCTTGTTCATCGTAGAAAGAGGTTGCGAGCAGCAGAAGAAAGCAGGCCCCTGTGCCCATTGTGAGTTCACAGGACACACACGGACTCCCACAATGTGCAGAGACTGGTTTCGGGGCTGGACCCGACCCTCCAGATCACAGGCCCGACGGGGCAGGAAGCCTCTGCCAAAACCTCACTTCGCCTCCTTTGGTCTTTCCCAGCAAAGAAATCCAAGATATTGGCTGATCACTTTATCACTTGAATCCCGTTATTCATCGATTTGCTCGAGTGGGCGCCAGTAACATTTCCATTGGACCCTATCACGTGCCAATGTAGCCCAATGGCATCTGGTTGATTTAGGAATATATGAAGAGCCTCAAACCCTATATGTAATGAGAATATAGTGCCCGCATGGCAGAGCCTGGCAAGCTGTCCGATGCGTGTTCGATATGCCAAATCCAGTAACAGAAATGTTTATTTTCCTGACCCCAAAGAGCCCTTAATAAGATATTGGCTGATTGGGCAAAATGTGCCAGTTTTATACACTGCAATGCCCATCCTGACCTCTGGACACAGGGCGGGAAGGAGGGTACTGGGGCACACCTGGAGCGCATGGGTCCTGGCTGCAGCGGTGTCTGCACATAGGGGTGGCAGCGCTCCCATGCAGGAGACGCCCAGAGGGTGTTTAAGGGGCCTGAGAGTGAGGACACCGGAGAAGGTGCTGGCCTTAC
This sequence comes from Cryptotis parvus, assembly GCA_021461705.1. Lineage (NCBI taxonomy): Eukaryota > Metazoa > Chordata > Mammalia > Eulipotyphla > Soricidae > Cryptotis > Cryptotis parvus. The sequence continues at coordinate 56,065 of JAJIBD010007586.1, read as the reverse complement.
ACATGGCTGACTGGATCCCAGCACCCCAGCACTTCCCCAAGCTCACCAGAAGTGATCCCCTGAGCACAGAGCCAGGAGTCAGCCCCGAGCACTGCTGGTATGGCCCAAAACCACACTGAGTGAATGAATGTTCAAACAGCAGCTCAGGCATGACACTCACAGTGTAGTTACAGAGCTGTGTGCAGTCACTGCAGCCCTCTGCCTCTTCTCAAGTGCCTGACATCCCGACATTGTCCCCATGTTGTATTTTTCTGTTGTTATTGTTACTGGGGGCACATCCGATGATGCTCAGGAGCTACTCCTGGCTCAGCACCTGTGCACGACCTCTGCTGCTTGGGATGTTCTGGCTTGTTGCCATATTCACTCATGATACTCATGACACACTGAAGAGGGGTGTAGGTAGGTGTGTGTCTCTGTGTATATGCATGTATGCCTGTGTATCTGCATGTGTCTGTGTATCTGTGTGCATCTGTGTGTCTCTACATCTGAGAGAGAGGGAAGCAGTACCTCACAACTCAAGGAATACCAGGACATAGAGACTTAAGTCACCTCCCCACACACACTCCCTGCTGCCTCCCCAGCCTCTGCTGGAGTGGGGGGGGGACATGGGGGCTCAAACCTGTCGATTACCACAAGAGGGCAAAAGAGCTGGGAGGCACACTGATCCCCCTTCGCATTCCGAGGGGCCAAGTACCAAGTGACATGTTGCGGGGGGCCAGGAGCAGGGGTGCCTCCAGCCACCCACAGCACCGTCACACACTGTGGGCACCAAACCCCGCAGCAGCCAGGCCTGCCAGTCAGTGCTAAAGTCTCAGCATCCACCCTCACTTGGGGCAGGGGAGACGAAGACTTTGACTCAGAAGGTCTATGAGAACACGGTCAACGGTTTCACGGTTCATCCCCTGGCGTCAGCGCAAGGCGATTCTCCATCCCGCTCTGTGCTCCTGACCAGCCACAGCCAGCACCCATGCATGAACCACGCAGAGCACATTCCCATGGTGGAACGCCAGCCTATGGGGATGGAGATGGAGGTCCTGGACAGCCACTCTGTGGGGCACGTCATTCCAACTCCAGGTCACTGGCCCTTTCACTCTTTCTGCCCTCAAAAATGCCCTCAGAAAGACAAATCTTGGGGCTTCCTGTGTGTCCCAAAAGACCCGCTGAACCCGAGGGAGACTCACCATGCCCAGGAATACCATCTCTTCTTCCCGTTCTTGCACAGTCTTCCTGCTCTGGTTGAAGCCTCGCCAAATCTAAAGACAAAGAAGACAGCTCCTCATTTTTCAATGCATTAACCTAAAAAGATGATTTCTGACTCCCCGCTGGGACTTCACATCACAAGCATTAGGTGACTCTAAAGCCCGCATGTTTGTGGATGGGATTTTTTCTTTGTAAACACAACAAAAATCTTTGGAGAAAGAATGGGAGGGATTATGCCACTCTCTGAGGACCCAACTCTGGAACCCCAAAATAGGCTTGTCCCAGAGGCAACCCCTCAGGACAAAATGTCCCAAAGGCTACCCTGTCCACACAGGAAACAGGCAGGACCCATACCCACCCCTGGCCCAACAGCAACCTTGCCTACTGCAAGCTGGCTCCCAGGACACTTTTGGCGTTGATGAGGATATTTTGCTTATGGTGCAAGGGGCGTGCTACTGGGACTCAGTGGGGGAGAGATGGGTGCTGCTAAACATTCTACAAAGAATTACCCAACTCAAGTGTGAATGGCTCAATAGCCAAGTGTTTCCTTGCACATACAAAGCCTTAAGTTAAATGCCAGTCACAACCCGCACACACCAGTGATCCGACCCATATTGCTATTTGGGAACCCTAACACCAAAACAAAAGCCTTGGGGACAGCAAAGAGCCTGTGACCTGGATGTGACTGAGGGTGACCAAGGTTCAAGGGTGGTGAACTCCCAGAACCAGGCTCAAGACCCAGAAGTGTGAGCACCTCCAAAGGGAAGACATCAACGCCAGGAGTCAGGAAGGAATCCGGGAAACAGGACACCAGCAGATCTTTTAATTACAAATCCGGGAACTGACCACAAGGAAATGAAGAGCAGCAAGTTACCTGACTTCAGCACTGGCTGAAAGATTCAGCAATGTGTGAGAAGGAGACAAGCAAGCAGAGTGGGGGAAGAGTTGTGGGCAGAAGTTACTTGAAAGACGGACACTCAAGAAGGAACAAACAGAAAGCTCAGGTGGAATGAACAACAAAGATCAAAAGATTCGACAGCATGACAGTCAGATATATCATGCAAAACACTCTAGGAACCCAAAGACGGGTCATCAGAAATGAGTCAGCTAAAGGGTGCAAATGGAGGGAATGAAGGAAGACCACCGGGAAGCCCTGGGTGATGACTGGTCCATGCAGCCATATCGGGAGGCCTGAAGGAGAATGGGGTGGGCGGTAACAATAGCTGGCAGCACCCTGGTTTGGGAGATAGGATATCCAGGTGCGTAAAGCTCAAGGGGTCCCACGGAGAATCACCCCAATGTAGATGCCTCCAAAGCGTGCTATCACCAATGCTTGGAAAACAGAATTCTGGGAGCCACGAGCAGTAGCTCATCATAAAGGGCCCTCCCTCCACGACTGGGAGTGAATAGCTCAATCTCCAGGTGGAAATAAGGTGGTCTTCAAATCCATTAATGAAAAACACAACTGCGAACAAAGAATAGTATAGCTGAAAAGCTGTCCTTCCCGGGCAGGGGAGGCTGAGGCTGTTTCAAACATAAGCTCACCACCATGGAGGGAGAGGAGCATGGAAACGTTCCCCGAGCCAGAACTACCTCCCAAGAAACGTGAAAAGCAATAGCTGAAGAGAAAGGGTGCCTAGACTTGGCAGATAAAAGTATAAAACACACCTATTGACAAGGCCTCCTAATCCATGTTTTGCCTGGCCCTGGATATTGGTATCATGCTATGTATCACTGTATCACTGTATCACTGTCTTCCCATTGTTCATCGATTTGCTTGAGTGGGCACTAGTAACATCTCCATTAGTCCTGTCACAAGCAAGTGTAACCCAAGGGCATCTGTTTGCTCCATGGACAGGAGGAGCCTGAAACCATTCTTCAGGTCATGGAACTGAGGTCCATAATTGTTACTAGTTTTTGGCATAACAAGTAAATAAAACACTGGTAGCCTGCCAGGCGCACATATATATATATATATGTACATGTATATATATTCATATCTCTCAAATAAATGCACTTATTCTATATCTGTCCTTTTCTGAATCAACCATAAATGTGTAGGATTCAGAAGTTAGATAAGAGAGAGAGAAGGGAACAGTGTGCTAATAATTGTTGGAAATGATAACAGCAGCCTAGAACTGAGCATTGAATATAGGCAAAGGGATATACATGATAACCTCTAAATGTATATAGTGCAAGTCACAATGTGTAAGAGAAGAGAGGGAGAAAGAGAGAAAGAGAGAAGAAGGTAGAGAGCCTGCATAGAGGCAGGCTAGGGGAGGGAGGAGGGAATTGGGACATTGGTGGTGGGAAATGGGCATTGGTTGATGGATGGGTGCTGGAACACTGTATGACTGAAACCTAAACATGAACATCTTTGTAATTGTATATCTCAGGTGGTATAATAAAAATTTAAAAATATATAAAACACTCATAAAGTTAAATATATATTTTTATTCAGAATGCTCTAATAGCATAATGGTAGCATGGAATTCACTTTTATCTCTAGTATATGAGTTAATAACATAAAATATGAGTCAGGAAAGTCACTCAGTGGGCAAGTGGATGCCTTGAATATGATGTGGGATGGCTGAGTTTAATCCCCAGACCACATGGTTCCCTGAGCACTCGCGGGAGTAACCCCCAATCACAGAGCCCAGAGCAGTCCCTGAGCACTGCTGGTATGGCCTGAAAACCAAAAATAATATGCTGGCGGTGATTTGTCAGTGGTTACACAATACAAAAGAATACTGAGTGTGAGAACAGCTGCATAAAATGGGGACAGGAGATGAGAAAGTGTAGATCTTTGTAGAGGACGGAAGGGTGAGCAGTTATCAGGCCGCCACACGGTTGAGATGGTCTGTGCAGCCTTCTGGTTACTACAAAAGAAAAAAGCCTTTGGAAGATGCACAAAAAAAGGAAGGGATATAAGCACATCGCTTCAAAAATAAATCACAAGAAAGACAGCATGAGAAGGAACAGTGAATTCCAAAGTTAGAAAGTCAGAAATCAGTAAGTTACATGGTTCAAGTAAGTCTTTACCTACCAATCACTGCTTAGACGTAAATTATCCAGGCAAAAGACAGAGTCACTGAAGGAATAAAACAGGCAAAACCCAATAGCATGCTGCCTGTGTGACATCTTTTAACTTTGTGAACACACATAGGTTGGGAGAAAAGGGATACAAAAGCTACACTTGCAAATGGTCACCAAAGAGCACAGAAATGGCTCTCTGCTGCAGTAGAATAGCTTTCCAGTGCAAACGGCCCAGGGACAAAGAAGGTCACCGTATAGTGATAAATGAGTCACAAGATCAAACAACTGAAAACAGTTATGGGGCCAACGTTGAAACACCAAAATAGTAAAAGTAAGCAAGAACAGAATTGGAAGGACAAAGAGAACAATACCATAATATTTGGGAACTTCAGTACTCCGCCGCAACATGGAACAGGTCATTCATACAGAAAATACATAGCAGGCTTGAGACCAAATGGGTCTGACTGACACACCCAGGCCGTTCAATCTAATAGCACTTGAATATATATGCTCTTCTCAAATGTGTCTGCAACATCCTCCAGTGCAGATCATACACTGAACCACAGAGCAAGTCTTAACACATACAAGACTGAAATCCTATCAAGTGGATTTTTGGTCACCTAGTTACAAATGTTTGAAATCCACCATCACATGGAAATTTAATAACACATCCCTCGAACATCGGTGGCACAAAGAGCTCAGAAGGGCAATTGAAGTATCTGAGGCGAACGGAAACACATCGGAGGGCCGGGATGCAGCAGGGAAAGTTCCTTAGAGATGTTTATGGCCACAAATGGACTCATTGAAAACTATGTCTAAACCACCAAACCTACACCTGAAAGAGCTAAAAACGAACTAGGAAATCATAAAGGTTAGAGGAGAAATAAAGTAGAGGCTAGTAGGACAGTAAGAAAAAAAGTTGCTTAGTAAAGATAAGCATTGACAAGCCTCTAGCTAGTCTAGCGAGGCATAGAGGACACAAATTAGGCTTAAGAGAAAGCGGAGGCTTTCCCTGACACCACAAAAAATACACACAATCACCAGAGGCTGCTGAGAGTAACCAGACATCAGCAAAGCAGGTAACAGACAAAGGAAATTCTGCGGAACTTACCTTCTCCCGTGGCAGTCAGGAAGAAGCAACATGGGGAGCCCCGTGAGGGTCAAAGACCATCCGACTCCCCAAGAGTGGAAAAAAGAGACAATACGGCTTTTCTGGGGAATTCAACCAATGGAAAGGAAAACTGACACTAACAGATCAAAACCCTGCCCAAAATTGAAGAGGAAGGAGTAGTTCCCGATTTACTTTATGAAACCAGCTCTCCTGGGAAAGCCGGATGATCACTGCATAAAATAAGCTGTAGACAATAAGTATAGAAGCAAACATTTTCCACCGAATCGAAGTGCGCTGAACTCAACAGCACACTAGCAAGTTGAGCTGATCTGTGGCGTGCAGCGTGGCTTGGCAGAAACCGTCCTGATGCTGCACTTTTGTCAAAAGTAAAAATCATACCGACTTCTCAGAGAGGCAAAACACTTCAACACACTCAACAAGATTCAACACTATATCTAATAAAAAGCTTTGGATAAACTGGGCAGGTGGGAACAGCTCTCATCACAGTGATGCCGGCTCGATGAGACAGCTCGCTTGGGAGCAGCGGGCAATGGCTGGAACCTTTTCTCTAAGATCAGGACGAGACTAGAGCCCCCGCTGCCATGCCCTGTCACGCTCTGGTACTGAAAGTCCTGAGCGAAGCAGGGAAGAGAAGAAATCAAGAGCATCCCAGCTGGAAGGGAAAAAGGCGCAGGGTCCCAGCCTTCTGTGTTAGACCAAGAAACAGCCCACAGCCGGCAGGTCTTCCCAGGAAGAGAACTGCACTCTGAAGCCAGTTCCGCTTCCCTAATGGCTGCGTTAAGAGTTTGGAGTCAGCTCTCCCCAGGTCCCAGTATGCCTCGCTAGCTCTGTCAAGGCACCTGGTCGCCCAATCAGAGGTCCCTCGTAAGCACCTTTTGGATGAGGAGTGCTGCGGACCCCAGGTCTACCGTCTTCTCGCCCAGTAACTTGATTTGCTTGGCGCGGTACTCCTGGAGGAAGATCTGTTTCATGAACATGGCCGGAGGCGGCCCTGCCGCATCCTCTCTGCCACCTGCACCAGCTTCACTGCTTTCTCCAAGGGGATGGTCTTGGTAGAGGATTCCTGCAGGACAGTAGGGGAAACTGCGCTCCATGATTTGCCTCCCAACACCTTTGTCACGTCTCCTATGCCTGCTAGGAAGCCCCAGGCTGGTGAGCAGAGTGTGAGAACCGTCCACACGAGCCGTTCTGCCCACCAACGACACATATCTGGATAATATAAGGATCCAGTATGCTGTGTTCTCCTCTACGGAACAAAGCGCTAATTAGCACCACAATATTTTCAGTTGGCAGCCAATTATACCAGGAGTGCAAAGCAAACAAATCCAATAAAACTGAAAATTGCTAACAGTGTTTCACAGCCTAGTGGTAGACCACAGAAATTAAAAAAACACAACTCGAAATTAAGATTTTGAAATGTTTGTCATGCACATGACTTTAAAACACATTCCAGAACTAACTGGTGAACTGGACAAAAGCGAACGTGATTGGTGGTGGTGTGTGTGTGTGGGGTGGGCACTGATCTTTCTACAGGAAGTGTCTTTCCATACATGTCTGCATGTTAAGGCATCACATGTGATAGGTACTACCGAGACAGAAAAGCAGAATATTATCGTCAGAGTCCCCAAGAGCAGTGTGTGAAGGGGAGGCAAAGCCAGCCCGGGCTACTTCTGAGGACTGAGGGAGAAGGGCTATGGCGCTGGACAGCTAGAGGCTGGGGAGTCGGGGCTGGCCCTGCCGTGAGGGAGGGGCACGTCCCTGGTCTGGCTCTGTGGGAGCCTTGGACAGGAAGGAAGACAGAAAGAAGGGGTGCTGGATTCAGAAAAGCTCCCACACCCAGCTAAGTCCTTGGGCCTGAGGGTACCCCAGAGGAGAGGTGTGGGGTGAACAGGGGGAGGTAGAGCACATTCTTGAGGCAAAGGAGAGAGCTGGTCATCTTAGCCTCCCCAAGCTGAGGCTGGTACCTCTAAATACCCATCAACCTTCCCAGGGCCCCAGACTGACCCCCGGGCCAAGAAGGGTGCCTCTCTTGACCCCCAGCAGAGAGTCCAGCTTCCCAGGAGGCTGTATGAGTTCCTGGGTTGAGCAGTGCTGGGGATCGTTGGTCCAGGCTGCCCCACTCTGCGCTTGCAAAGGGGTCATCCATGTCACTTTGTCTGGTGGCTGCAGGGTTAATGGTGAGGGCCAGGGGAGACAGAGCAATCCCTGAGAATTCTTGTGGTGTCTATTATGTGTGTTGAGAAGGGGGAACCCAAAAGGGCACACAAAGGTGCCAAGATACCAGGGAGAGGAACCGGCACCCTGAGAGGGCTGGGTCCCCAGCATAGGGGAGGGACGGGTACAGAGAGTGCGGGACGAGTGAACTGGGGCCCCACAAGGCTCTGGCCAGGAGAAGTCACAGAGGGGTCCAGGTGTCACCTAAGTAGTGGGAAACCCCTTTTCTGCCTGGGCCATGTGGATATGTGGACCAGGCAGGTGGCAGCAGGGGCAGTTGAAGCTTCTGTGTCTGTATCCTCGTGGCCCAGGCCTTGGGATTTCATGGTCTGTAACGGCTCTCAGATGGGCGTTCTCCACTCCTGATGCCCAGGTCAGCCAATAAGCTTGGAAAGTGGAGCCAATTTGGGTTCCTGGGAAGCCAGCTTGGCCCTGAGGCAGATGACAGGGACATACTGTGGCTCAAGGCAGGTGGACTTGAGGTGCCCGGGCTGAGTAGGATGTGGTCAACACGTCAGAAATGCCAAGGGAACCAAGGAAGGCTTTCCCGGACCTCTACTGTGTCCCAGGAAAAATGCTGACCTCATGCACCAACACACTGGCGACTTCTCCGCTTGGGGTGCGCCAACCCCCTCACGTGGGGAAGCCTCTCGCGGCGTCTCACACGACGGGTGGCAGAGACAGACATCTACTCACCGTGTCAGGGCGGTCAACCCAGATTCGGCCAAGATCCGAGCCAGGATTTTCTCTCTTTCCTTGATGGCTTCGACCTTTTCCTTCATGAAATACCTGGGGATGGGAATATCTAATTGTTGCTAAAGAAGAAAAAAACAGAATATGGTTTGGGTCATGATTCCAGGACTTCAATACAAACAGCACATGCAAGAGGACGCCTGGTTCTGCTTCCCAACTTGCCTCATCCAAGACGCAGGGAGGTTGGGGGTTCGTCATTGACCAAGAGGGGAAATCCTGACAGCACCCTGTGCCAGTCACCACAGCCCAACTCAGCCATTCAGACAAGTTCGGCTTCAGCTTATCTAACAGAAATGCACACGAGACTATCAAATCATCTTTTCCAGACGCCATGGCATGCTCATCTCTTCCAGACGCTCATGGCTGAGACGTCCAGGGCACCCAGGGTGGGGGGGTGTCAGTGGGTCAGCCCAGTGCCTGCCCAAACAGACCCGGCAGCCAAGAGCTCCCATACCCCAGAATCACCACCATGCCCCAGGCCAGACTCCACTGTCTCAGAATGACTCTTATCCAGAAGTTAATGATAAATTCAGGTGTGCGGGTTTTGTGACTGAAATCTCCAGGCTTTCACGGAGTTGGGATGGGCTAGCTCCCCCAGATCTCTCTCTACTTCTGAAGCCCTAGCAGTCATGCACACACCCCAAAGCCTCCACCTAGTCAAAAATTAACTCCAACTCTACCACCCAGTTAAAAATTCTGGACTTCCTAGAGCGACACCTCGCACCCTACAATATTGATAAATCAGTAGTAGTACACCAGATTGTATGGGATGTAACAATATAAACATTATCAATGAACAAAAACATAAACATAGAAGCCTTAACCTTTAACATTTTAGTAATCTCTTTATACAAGGGCTTAATGGCTGCATGGTGAGACAGAAAAAATCTTCACTAACTTTCTTCTAAGGATACAGTTTTTTTTCATTCCGTAGCAAATTACTGATAAAAAGCAATATAAAATAAATGATTGAGGGCATGCTATGGGGGCAGGCTTAAGGGGTGGCTGGGAAAATTGGAGACAACAGGGGAGAGAAGGTGTAATGCTGGTGGGTTTGAATATTTAATGTAACAAATCATTATGAGCAACTTTGTACATCACAGTGTTTATAGAAAGCTAAGGGGAAATATAACGTAGGCCTTACCTATTCATATGTAGGTCTTACCTATTCCATGTAAATTCCATAATATATTAACATAGAAAAATAAATACAAGATTTAAAAATATATAAAAAGTCAAATCATCAGCACAGCAAAACACTTGAGCTACAGAGACCTTAGGACCGAGCTCCATATAATTATGGAGATGGTGATGATTTTTCCTAAAAATTTGGTTTGATTTTATCTTTACCCCATCACAAAACCATTCACAAGACTTCTAAGTTCAGCCACTTGTGTTAATCAAGGCCCTGTGTGGGTTGGGGCTAGCCCCACTAAGGAACTTTCCCCAGATCCCCTTTTTGCTCATTTCCAGGCTGCCCACTGGTAGCTCAGCTGGCCGTGTGAAGAGCAGTTCCAGCCCTGGACTCAGCCCCATTTGCTCTGTTCTAGGTTGATTCTTCACACCCCTGCCCCAATGCAGGACATTCTGAACTGGCTTTTCCTTGAATACACTTCACAGAGTAAAGGAGTGTCTCCTGGGGTTGGTTGGGATGGGACCCCCCAATAACTCTAGGAGATGAATAGCATGTTTGAAGATGAAACTTTCCAAGGTTGGTGGAGCATTTGGGGAGTAGCTGAGCTTGAGTTTCCCAGGGTCTTTCAGGTGAGGCTCCACCCTTGCCTGGGGATGGGGGTACTCAGAAGCAAATGGCCACTTTTATCTAACGGTATTGTGTGTGTGTGTCGGGGTGCTTTTTGGGTCACACCCAGCGATGCTCAGGGGTTCCTCCTAGCTCTACACTCAGGAGTTACTCCTGGAGGTGCTCAGGGAACCATATGGAAATGCCAAGCACTGAACCCAGGTCGGTCGCATGCAAGGCAAACACTCTATCCGCTGTGCTATGGCTCCGGCCTCGCATGTTCTTACGTAAGGTAAATTTCACTGGCCAGGCTCCATGTGGTGCCTTTAAAACTGCAAATGACAGGTAAAATGTTGAGAATGGTACATGGGCACAGTCCCCGTCAGAGCCCACTGCAGGAACCTTGTGCCCAGGAGTTCTGTCTAGGGGGACAGCCCAGGAAAGCCCCCTCATGGTGCTCTGCCTTCGGGGTCCTGCTGGGAAACGCTGTATGTAGCAGGGACATGGAAAGTGTCTTTTAGCCAGGGAGGCAGAGCAGAGTGGAGCTGAGCAGGGGTCAGGAAAAGCGTGTCGGGGGTGAAGCCGCTTCTGTGGCTTCATTATTTCCCGCTCCTGTCGGGCGTCTTTGCTCTCCTCCCACAAAGCCGCCTTCCAGCGTGAATGGAGTGTGTGCACCGCCAACGTGCGGTCCGCTCATTCTCGGGCCACCCGGAAAGGGGACTCAACTCTCTGCACTCTGGTCCTTGTACCTCTCCGGGAAGGACGGAGGGGAGCCACCAGGCTGTGTACTCCTAAACCACTTGGTGGTGCTCAGGGTAGGTGGGTCAGACTGTCCAAAGAGCTGCCGCCATTAAAACCCAGAGAAGCTTGTAGAAAGGCCCCAAAGGTCAGAGGGCAGTGGAGGGTGGAGGGCACCCAAGAGGCGCAGTCAAGGGACCTTCTTTGGTTCCCGAAGCCCCAGGGTACTGCCATGAGCCTCAGGTCAATGCTCACCCAGTGAGGGGGGTGCGGACTGGGGGCACAGGACCTGTACATCCCCCAAGATCACCCGAGATGCAGATGGGAAAACAGGGAGCTGCAGGGACACTGGGAGGGTCCAGTTCACAGAGGGTCAGTGCCTTACCCCATGAGCCAGGAGACCTGTGGGTGCACATGGAGAATCTTTGCACTCAGGACTCATGGGCCTGAGCTGAGCAAGAATCCCCCCCACACCCAAAGGGTGGGAGCCCACCCTTGCTCACTGACCCGCAGGCTGATTGGGGGAGCACTGTGTTTAACTTGCTCATGCTGTAGGCTTTGTCCACTCTGGAGAAGCCCATGGTCTCTCATGAACATCTCCCTCCTTCTTTCCCTCTCTCCTCTTTCCTCCCTCCCCTCCCTCTCTCTCTCTCTCTCTCTCTCTCTCTCTCTCTCTCCCCAATCTCTCTCTCTCTCTTACCCTCTCCCTCCCTCTTCTTCTCTGTGTGTGTGTCTCTCCCCTCTCTGAATTTCTTTTACTAAAACTACTGTAGGGTCTGGAGAGATAGTCCAGCAGGTAGGTACTTACTTGGCATGCAGCTAATCTGAGTTCAATCTCTACCACCCCATATTGTCCCCCCCCAAGCCACTCCAGGAGTGATCCCTGGTCACAGAGTCAGGAATCAACTCTGAGCACCATGGGCTGTGGTCCAGACCCCTTCCCCAAATCAACAGGAACAACCTTATTTTCCTGAAGCAGACTCTCCATACAGGCAATCCCTTCTCCCGCTGACTGAAGGTGTGCGGCGAGCGAGCACTTACGGGTGCCAACTTCAGGTCCTGTAGGATGTCGTCGAAGTAATGGAACTTCGCTGAGCTCCAGCTCAACCATCTCATTCTTCAGCTCCAGGATGCGGCCCTGACCCCATCCAGGATCTTGCGGATGAGCATGCGCTTCTGGGGGTGCACGATCTGGTCGTACACGTTCTCCAGGTTCGGAAGATCTGCACGTACTTGATGTAGTAGGTGGCCAACATTTGGAAGATGAACACCCGGTTGGTGTGCGGGTCTATGACCTCGGACTCGCTGTCCAGCACAGAGGTGAGGCGTCCTGGGCCTGGTGCCACATCTTGTCGTACATTCTGTGGGGGAAAACGTCCACAACTATGTCAGTAGGACCCACTAGGGGGAGGAAGAAAAGAAAACTGGAGCAGACTGGGCGCGGCTTCAGCCCCTGGGTCAGGGAAGACGCCCAAGCCACAGGCTCCGCCTCCGCCTATGTCCCGCTTGGATGTGCCCGTGATCTGGGGTCTGCCATATCGGGGGACATGCGTGGGCTCCACCATGGCCACAGCCCGCATCACTGAACCCACCCGAGAAATGTGTTTAGCTGGCCTCTAAAGACCAAGAAGAGGGAACTGCATTTCCTGGCTTTAACATGCTGTAACCACCATGATCAAAACAGTATCACAATGCAGGAAAAGGGCTCTGGGACAATGAGCCGAGAGCCCGACATAAAAGCTCATGTGGACAGAGGGCTGGGGGCAGGAGGGGGCAAAGAAAGCCTTCAACGAAGTGTCCTGGGAAAACTGGTGGCCGCATGCAACCAGATTTCCCACTGCATATGACAATTAATTCAGAGTGGATTAAAGGTTTCGAGATTAGAGCACAATCCACCAAGCACCTTGATTAGTTGTAAGTAGAACCCATGAAGGGCAAAGTTCAGAGGTGACTATTGAAGCGACCCCACTGGCAAAGATAATAAAAATGAAAATAAACAAAGGGATGGACTTTCCATGGAAAAGTCCTTATAAACCAAAAGAAACCTGGGATAAAATGGAAAGATACCTGCCCTGCCTGAGTGGGGAAAACAGCCACACCATACATCAACCAAATATTCAAGACAATAAAGCACTCACAAAACCCGACAACAACAAATCACAACCCCATCAACAACTGGGGGCCAGAGAGACAGTAGCACAGGCAGAGCTCTGGCTTACATGTGGGCAACCTGAGCCCTGGTTCCCCAGGTGGTCCCTCAAGTTCCACCAAGAGTGATCCCTGAGTGTAGTGCCCGGAGTAAGCCCTGAGCACTGCCAGGTGTGATGAAGAGAGGCTTCCTTCAAGAGGATGGATGGCTAGACGGCCAGGCAGCACATGAGTCATCAGACCTGTGACAGGGAAACGCAGGTCACTGGAGAGGAGCCACCAGCGCACAGCAGCAGGAGAGTAGAGGCGAGGCTGGCAGCAGGAAGGCATATCACTGCTGTTGTGAATGTCACCTGCTCATACAGAACCTTCTCAACAAAGTCAGAATAAAGCTTCCTTCGGACCCAGTAATCCCACTTCTTAAAACCTTCATCCAAAGAGATAAATGCAGTGCTAATGTTCATCATTCATTAATGCAAAAGTCACGACATGAACACCACGCAGATGTCAAGTGGCAGTTGAGCTAATAAAGAGGCCAAGGGCAGGATTCACAGTGGACTATGTCATGGCTGTAAGAAGAAAACGGAGCCATGCAGCATGCACGGAGGACCGGAAGCTTGGGCTGGAGTGACGTGCAACAGGGAGGGTGTGGCATAAAAGCACCAATAGGTGTGGCCCAAACCAAATGGAAGAACTGGAAGGGGCCGTGTGACATGACATAAGTCAGAGGGAGGAGGGCCGCTCCTGACATTCACTCCTCCGTGGGACAGTAACAAAAGGGAATAGACATATTAACAGGCAAGGGCTGTGCGGTGCAGTCTGTGGGATCGTGAGTACTGGTGGGGGTGGCGCAGTAGCTGCACACCAGAACCGTCACATTAAGCATGTCATCCAAATTATAATAATTAAGAGGTGGAAAAGATTCATCTCTACACACAGCAGCTGGCATATACACTGGAAGTGCTCCTTTGGAAACAATTCTGCGTTGTCTTGGGAAGTGGATCTCATGTGGACCCAAGCTGGGCAGGCACGCCCAGGAAACATGACGAGCTGCTCACATCAGGAGGGGGTGGCAGGCACAGCCCCAACAGCTGTGACGGAGAACACGGGGAAGAAGGCAGGGTGGCCCATGTCACCTGAAGATGTGCAGGTCTGGGGCTGTGTGGAATAACTCTAAGGACCCCCAAGGGCACCATCACCACAATGCCTCTGGGGAGACCGGGACATGCCTGGCCAAGCCCTGTGGTGATAGGTCTGAGCACAGTGACCCGCAGTGCCATGAACTCAGCCTGTGCGTGGAGATGGAAGCAAGATGCCACTGTAACCTGGCGACCCTGTGGGTTCCCAGCCTGGCCTCTGCGGGTGAGTGGGTGGGAGGCTTAGCTGGGTAGAGGTGGAAGGAGGCGCTGAGCTGTGGCCCCTACAGCTGACTCAGCCAGCGCTGAGAGCCCCTTTCACCAAAGCTTGGGACTGTGGGTGCCAGTCCGCTACATCATGCCTCATGTGTTCCCCTGGGCACTGCCCACAGATGTCACTGTTCAAGGGTCTGGTTTCCTGCAGACCGTGACCAGCACACTCCACCCCATCCTCAACTCCAAGTATGGGTGATTTGAGCTTTTCCATGACTGAAACCAGAGCTAGGAGTTGGGTGTATCTGTATTTCAGGGCTCACCAGCCATCAGAATTTGGGAAGATGGGCTGGTGGGGAAGATCCTGGCCGTTTGCTGGGATGGGGGCTGCCAACTCTGGGTCCCTCCATATGCTCCTGAGTTGGTGTCCTGTCTGATGACTGTCCTCTCCCCCCACCACCACCCAAGCCTGGCCCTGACGCAGACCCACACACGCATGTGCCCTCTGCGGCCTTCCGCCCTCGCCCTCCAGGGTCCACATGGCCCAGGCTGCCGCAATGTTCTGCCTTTGGCCCCACATCTCAGGGGTCATTGATTTGGGAAAGGGGTCTGGACCACAGCCCATGGTGCTTTGCAGGACTCTGCAGGACTCTGCTGGGACCCTGCAGGGACCCTGGCTGGGCATACAGGACCCACTTTCCTGCCCACTCTTGTTCCCTATGTCCACTACCTCTATCTTGCCTCCACTCGGTGGGTGTATGGGTCAGGGCCCCTGCCCTGTCCCGATGCTGTTTGCTGGTTTATATTTATCTCGTTCTGCCACGGATCCATTTTACAGCCTTAAATTCTCCACATGTGTGAAATCACCTTGCACTGTCTTCCCCTCCGACTCACTGTGCTTTACACAACTGGTTCCTTCCACTTCCTCCTCTTGTTATGCCTGAATAATACTCCACGTCTGCAGCCGATCCACCACAGCCGTCAGCTGCATCCAGTCCCGCCATAGACACCTGCTTCATCCAATCCCACCATAGACATCTGCTCCATCCAATCCCACCATAGACATCTGCTCCATCCAATCCCACCATAGACATCTGCTCCATCCAATCCCACCATAGACATCTGCTCCATCCAATCCCACCATAGACATCTGCTCCATCCAATCCCACCATAGACATCTGCTCCATCCAATCCCACCATAGACATCTGCTCCATCCAATCCCCCCAAACAGCATCGTCATCAATCCCGCCATAGACATCTGCTCCATCCAATCCAATCAATCCGCCATAGACATCCACTCCATCCAATCCCGCCACTGCTGTCCGCTCCACCCAATCCTGTTACTGCTGTCTGCTCCATCCAATCCAGCCACTGCCATCTGCTGCTTCCAGTTCCATTACTGTCATTGCTCCACCCAATCCCATCACTGCCGTCCACTGCATCCAATTCAGTGACTGCTGTCCACTGCATCAATTCCCTGTCACTGACCTTTAGGGGATTCCCAATTTCAGCACGTTAGCAAACAAAGCTGCAATGAACACCAACGCATGGCGCGAGGGTCCCCAGCATGCTATGATTAGCCCCTCTCCTGGAAGTGAGGTACATCTCACCCGGTCTCACCTGTGCCTCCCTAATGGTGCCAGGTGATGAGCCGGTTCTCATGTGTCTTGGTCGCCTGCAGGCACTTGGTGGGAGACTTTACTGCACGGGTGTCCCTAGGACGTTGAGCCAAAGTTTCTCGACAGCTTGCCTCTTCACCCCTTGCTACGTGTTAGGGGTACAAATACCTTCTCCTATTTTCTTGGATATCTTTTGTGGATTTTCTTGGGTTTTCTTTTTTTTTAATTTATTTTTAAGTTATGTTTATATTTTCTTGTGGTATACAAAAGATCAAATATCAAACAACTATAGACTACATTCCCATGACCTGATGAAATGGTTTGAGGCTCTTTATGTTCCTGTAGCTAGCAGATGCCTTTGAGCTACACTAGCATGTGACAGGGCGCATGGAGATGTTACTGGTGCCCGCTTGAGCAAATTGATGATCAATGGGAAGACAAGTGATATAAGTGATACGAAAGATATTCAGTTCGCTATAGTCCAGTTGTTTACTTTTATTTTTGTTGTTGTTACTTTGGGTCTTTTTTTTGGGGGGGTCATATCTGGCACTGCTCAGGGCTTACTCCCTGATCTGTGCTCAGGGATGGCTCCTGATGGGGCTTAGGCGGTTAGATGCAGTGCTGGGGATGGAACCTGGCAAATGCCCTCCCCACTGGATTCTCTCTCCAGCCCTGGTCTTTACATTCATTTCCTTTGCAGTTAGGGTGGAATTCCGAAGACCTCTGTAAAGCTGACATCGTGGAATATTTTACTCAGGTTTTCTTCTATGTACTTTGAGGTTTGGGGGGCCTCCATGCAGGCACTGAACGCATCCTTCCTGTGTGTCCGTGAGTGGTCAGAACAGTCCAGCTGCTCTTCTGGATGGGCTACAACATCCCATCTCCCCACCTGTACTGGCCATGAGATGTCCTCTCCAGTGAACAGACTTGGATCCTTAACATGGAGCTCATCTCTGGCTTTCCATTTCTGTTCCTGTCACTCCCAAAGTTTATATAGTCCACAGAGACAGAGTCACTGGTGCTGTTTGAGTTACTGTCACCTTGTAATACCACGTGAAGTCAAGTGACATGCTTCTTCCATTTCTCTTCTCTCTGTTCTTTTGGAATTGCTTTACAATTCAAGGCCTTTTGTGATTCCATAGAAACCTTGGCATTTTTGTTCCATTTCTTTAAGACAGCTCATTGACATGAGATCACATTAAACCTAGATACAGCTTTTGGTAAGATGAACGGTCTGACTCCACTCATTCCTCCCTCCTGACTAGGATCCCTTTGTCTTCTCATGGCTTGGCCTAAGTTTTTGAACAATGTCTTGTCAATGTAATTACATTAGTCTCTTTTAAAATTATTTGAAAAATACAATGCAAAACAATTTTTCTTTAATAAATTTATTCCTAATTATTTAGTTCTTATTTTGTAATTATTTATGACTGGAATTGTTTCTTCCTTTTCCAAGTGTCATTTTGTGCATACGGCAATGAAACAGATTTTTATAGTCTTATTTTGTCCTCAGCCACCTTATTGTACTAATTTATAATCATTTTGTTGGGATCTACATATATACATACATAAATAAAATGCCTGTGTATTATCATGAACCTTGGCTTAAGTAGATTAAGCTGTGAGTGGGCAAAACAGCAAAGCTCCCAAACTAGCTAGACCTGTCATCCAACAACTACCCACTGTACTATCAGT
Source organism: Cryptotis parvus (assembly GCA_021461705.1). Classification (NCBI taxonomy): domain Eukaryota; kingdom Metazoa; phylum Chordata; class Mammalia; order Eulipotyphla; family Soricidae; genus Cryptotis; species Cryptotis parvus. The sequence goes on along the minus strand of JAJIBD010007586.1, from coordinate 38,439 downwards.
CTGATCCATGTTGCTCTCTCTAGCCAAGGTTCATTCTTAATGAGACCTCTCTTCTGTAAACACTGCTAGAGGGTGTGGCAGTTACAGAAGTCACCTTGACTCTGAATAACTTCTGACTTATACATCTACTAAGACTTCTATGTTACCCGCACGGCAGAGCCTGGCAAACCTCCTGTGTCGTATTTGATATGCCAAATACCAGTAACAATTATGGACCTCATTCCCATGACCTGATGGAATGGTTTGAGGCTCTTTATGTTCCTGGAGCAAGCAGGTGCCCTTGGGCTCTACTTGCATAAGACAGGACATATGGAGATGTTACTGGTGCCCGCTCGAGCAAATCGATGATGAACGGGAAGACAGTGACAGTGATACAGTGATGTATTATCATACTATCTGTAAACAATGTAGATTCACTATAAATATAATGCACATATATATCATCATACTATCTGTAAACAATGTAGATTCACTTTTTACTTTTCCATCTGGGAATAAATATTTTATTCCTGTTGTTGTATAATTGCTCAGATTAAGACCTTAACACTAGATTAATTAGAAGTAATGAGAGTATACAACCTCTTTGCTTTTCACCATGGAATATGGTATTAGCTGGACGTTTGGACTAGCTGGTCTGTATTATGCTGAGCTATGCCCCTTCTGTCCCTACTCTACTGAGGATTTTTAATCATAAATGTGTGTGGGTCTTGTGAAATGCTTTCTCAGCATCTATTGATACCCTGTGATATCAATTCTTTTATTGGCACAGTGTAATTGCAATAGTGTCACGTGCTGATGGATCTGTGGGTACGTGAGCATCCTGCTCTCCCCGGAGTAAACCCCCTTGGTCATGATGTATGGTCCTTGTAACGCACTGGGAATCTGAGTTTCTAATAGTCTCTGCGTCTGCATTCATCAGTGGTTGCTTTGTGCTTTTATTTTTCTTGTGACTTCCCTAGTCTGGATCAGTTACCAACGCAGCACTGGCGGCATAAAGTGGATTTGGAGCATCCTTGGGAAGCATCCTTTGTTTTTGTTTTGTCAAGGGGCTAAGAATATGCTTCAGTTCTTTAAAAAATGTGAGAGTCACTGATCAAAGATGTGGTCTAGGATTCTGGTTGGGGTTTTGCGGGTTGCTGTCACTGCTGAGATTTCATGTGACTCTTTCCATTCCTGGACTTGTGAAAACTGACTCAGGTTTTCTTTCTTTCTTTTTTTTTTGCTTTTTGGGTCACACCTGGCAACACTCAGGGGTTACTCCCTGGCTCTTCACTCAGGAATTATTCTTGGCGGTGCTCGGGGACCATATGGGATGCTGGGGATCGAACCCAGGTCAGCTGCATGCAAGGCAAATGCCCTACCCGCTGTGCTATCGCTCTGGCCCCTGACTCAGGTTTTCTTTTGGGAACTTTCCCCTTGTTTCCCATTGGGAAGTTCAGTCTTTCCCTGATTCACTGGGGGTCCTGGGGGCCTGCCTCCAGTCCCCTCAGAGAATCCTGTTCCCTCACAGGCTGAACTACCAGCAACAGTGGTGTTTCTCTGGCCTCTCTGGTGGTGGTGGTGATAACGCAGGTGGTGATGACGGTGATAGCGGAGAAATGATGACAGCAGTAACGATGGTGACGGTGCGGTGCTGATGGTGGGAATGATGGGGTGATGGTGACGACAACAGGAGTGGAGCCGGTGGAGATGACAAGGGGTGCTGACGGTGATTGTGGTGGTGATGGGGGGAGTGGTCACGATGGCAGAGATGACGGTGATGACCGGGTGATGGTGGAACTGTCAGTCACTGTTCCAAACGAAGTTATATATAAAGTCATAACCAGTAAGAACTGAGATGGGTATTGTTCTATTATTATTATTATTATTATTATTATTGATTATTATTATTATTACTCTGCTCACGAAGGAAGGAGAGTAATAATAATAAGACCTGGGCCCTATGAAAGCAGGATGAGAATGCTATTCGGGTCTCCCAGAGAGATCCCAGAGAGAGGATCGAAAGAGCTATGCTTGGAATATCATGCCTCACTCAAGTGAGAGAAGGAATCGGAGTTCTGACCTCCGTCGCTATTCCAGAATCAGGGACGCTGTGTCGTTTGCCAAGGCATCGAAAATCAGATGGGCTGGACATGTAATGCGATTTGGAGACAACCGCTGGACTAGAGCCGTTACTGACTGGATCCCACGGGATGTCAAAAGATCACGTGGCCGCCCACCTACAAGATGGTCAGACTTCCTTGTAAAGACACTGAAGGAACGGTTTGAGGCTCTTCATATTCCTGAATCAACCAGATGCCATTGGGCTACATTGGCACGTGATAGGGTCCAATGGAAATGTTACTGGTGCCCGCTTGGGCAAATCGATGAATAACGGGATTCAAGTGATCAAGTGATTCAAGTGATTATTACTCTGGCTTGCAGATGAGAAAACTGAACTGAGATCTGGAGAATTACCCAAATAGCAGGATGAGATTTTACCGCAGCATCCTGACTCCAGAGCTCATGTGATGGACACTAACTATGGCACAGTGTGATGGGCCCCAGAAAGAAAGATTCAGAACTGAAACACCCTTTTTAATCCCTTCTCCAAGTACTGACCACCCAAGTTTAGCTCCTGAATATTACCTCTGGCTCCTCCATCCTCTGGGTTCAATCCAGATTCCTCCAAATTTACCAAGACTTAAAAAATACTGCCAGTGCAAGAAGTAACTGTGAAATGTATTTGGAAGAACATGCCGGCTCTGGGGGGGCCAGAATCCCACTAAGCGCAGAGCCTTCTCCTTCTGTAACAAACAAGGCTGTTTCCCAGGAGGAGTCCACAGAGAAACAGCAACAGCAAAAGCAGAATTTCCCATGTGCTGGAGCGTCTGGGATATCCTGGTCATTCTGCGGGCCTCGCTTCAAAAGACAAGTGAGCAGGGAAGGGAAAGAGGAAGCAAAGACAGAGGTGGGGATCCCAACTAAGGGCCAGCACTGCCCCGTCCAGCTCTGAGTACAATAGCCCACGGTCAAGGGCACGAGAAAGGTACCAGTTTAGCAAAGCCTGGGCTTATAGAACCTGAGAGAGGCTGAGGGGCAGAAGGGCCCTGCCCCAGTGCCCAGTGAGGGGCGGCAGAGCGCCCTGCCTCACTGTCCAGTGAGGGGCCAGCGGGGCAGGCCTACCAGTGCCCAGTGAGGGGGCAGCAGGCGGCCCCTGCCTCACTGTCCAGTGAGGGGGCGGGCCTCGCCAGTAGGGGCGGGCCTGCCTCAGTGCCCAGTGAGGGGGAGCAGAGCCCGGCCCCGGCCAGTGCACAGTGAGGGGGGAGCAGAGCCCCCGGCCCCAGTGCACAGTGAGGGGGGAGCAGAGCCCCCGCCCCAGTGCCCAGTGAGGGGCAGCAGGGCCCCCTGCCCCAGTGCCCAGTGAGGGGCAGCAGTAGCCCCCTGCCCCAGTGCCCAGTGAGGGGCAGCAGGGCCCCTGCCCCAGTGCCCAGTGAGGGGCAGCAGGGCCCCTGCTCCAGTGCCCAGTGGTGGGGCGGCAGAGCCCCTGCCCCAGTGCCCAGTGAGGGGTGAGGCGGCAGGGCCCCTGCCCCAGTGCCCAGTGAGGGGCGGCCTCCACTCCGCCAGGACAGCGCTGCAGGAGGAATCACCGGTCACTCCTGCCGCATAGCTCCACATTTCCACCTCCCCAAAGGGATCCCTGATCCAGATCAAGAGAACCAGTGCCAATGCTGGAAGCTTGCCACAAGTGGGGAGGGGCGTGAAGGGCACTGAGGATAGAGAAAGGACCAGTATGATAATAACAGTCGGAAGTGATCACTCTGGCGTAGAACTGAGTGCTGAAAGGAGGTAAGGGGACATACCTGATAGCCTTCCAGTACCTGTGTTGCAAACCATAATGTGAGACAGAGAGAGGGAGAGAGAGAGAGGGGTGTGTGTGTGTGTGTGAGGGGAGAGAGAGAGAGAGAGAGAGAGAGAGAGAGAGAGCGAGAGCTGCCATAGAGGCAGAGGAGGGGAGAAACTGAGGACATTGTGCACTGGTGAAAGATGGATGTGGAGCATTCTGACCGAAACCCCATCGTGAACAGCTCTGGAACTGTGCGTCTCAGCAATTCACCAGCATCTGCAAGAGGCAGAGCCCCACAGCAAGGAAGGCAGAGCCCAGGCATCACTGGCTGCCCAGTGGTGAGGCCCAGCACAGCCTGGTTCAAACCCCAGCCCCTGCGTCATTCTGGTCAAGGCCGAGGCCCTCTAAAATGCTCATGGCAGAGACCAAACATGTTGTCAGTAGCCAAACACTGAGAATGGAGCCAGTGGTGCAGGCAGTGGCAGAAGAGCAGGAAGTGATGGGAACAAGGACCCGCGAACAGATTTCAAAAGTCACGGAGGACAGAGAGAGGCTAGAGCACGGCCCGGGTTTGACCCCCCGACACCCCAGAGCTCCACCAGGCGTGACCCTTGAGCAGAGAACCAGGAATAAGCCCTGAGCACTCCCAGGTACTGCTCACAAACCAAGCAAACAGAATCCAGCATGAGCGGGCATCACGCAGAGGAACTGCTGGGCGAGGGGGCATCAGGCCCTGCTGGAGCCTCTCCCTGGACACGGACAGGCTTGAGGGCGTTCTGGCACCTGCTGTCCACTGACTCATGCCCTGGTCTGCAGGGGCCTTCACTTGTGGTGATCAGGAGATCTGCGCCACAAGAGTGTCTTTTGGTCCCCCTGAGCCACTTCCAGAACATTCTCTCTCAGTTCCTCTCACTCTTAACTTGATATTGACTCTGTGGGGTGTGGTGACCCCATCCCTTGTGTTGGATCCCATCCCCCTCTCCATTTTCCCAGGTCACCTGTGTGGACACGCCACCAGCTTCTCGGGTGCCCCTGGCAAACCACCAGAGCCCGCTCTGAAGCCAGTAGCGATGGCTAGGCCTACTGTCAGCAGGGTGACCTTGGGGCCTCGTGGCAGCCCCTTCCTTTCCACGGACCCTCAGCAGAGTAAGTCCCCCTCACTCACACGCGCACACACACACGATCACACACACACACACACACACACACACACACGATCACATGAAGAACCATGATGGTCTGCTGTGAGCAAGACTGGGCCAGGGTCTCCCCGAGTCCCACCACCACCAAGCTGGAGATCCTCAGGGGAAAGTGTCATGGGACCAGGGTGTTGGCTGAAATTCCGACTTAAACACCAAGACCTGGGCGTTGTCCCAAATGGAGCCATTTCTTACTGTGATCAATTGACCCAACAGAAGGGCAGTGCCCAGAACATTCTAATGCCCCACCCCCGGGCATTAGGCCACCGGGCAGGGCAGCCGCTTCCTGCGGAGAAACCTAAGCCTCTGACATTCCTGGTACCCAAGAGGCTGAAACTACCCTGACCGGGAATTGAACTTCAGTTACTAAAACGTGGGGAGGAAAACCACGAGCAGATGCAGGGCCAGCGGTATGCCGGCTCGGGGCGCACGGTCGGGTGGGGCCGGCAGCCCACCACTTACGCGTTGGACATGGCTGGTCACTTTCGCTCTGTTCAGGCTGCCGGGGCGTTCGGGAAAGCCCTTGGGGATGCGCGGGAGCCAGGACGCTGGGCGTAGCCTAGCAACGGACGCCACGCATGCGCAGAGCCCGCTGCTGGCCCGACTTGCCGTGCGCCTGCGCAGCCGTTTCCGTGGCAACCGCGGGGACGCCGGGGCGGAGCGGGGGATGCTCGGGACGCAGCAGAGCCAATGGGTAGCGGCCTCTGGGCTGGGCCAGTCCCAGCTGCTCAGGGGCTGGCCCCAGCTTCGCTCCCCTGCAGATTCGTGGTCTTGGAGGGAGATCCTTAAGGGTCGCAGGCTTAGCGTTTCCTGTGTGTGAAATGGGGTGTCCGCTGTTGTCTCAGAATCTGACGGCCTGCGCAGCTTCAGGCAGTCAGCGCAGTTGGCAATTCAGCAGATGCTGTCAGTAACCGGCTCTGCAGATGTCGAGTTTGGGAAATCGCAGTGAGTGTCTGCTGTCATTAGAGTCCCGTGATGACGTGACATTGGACATTCACATAAAATCACTGAATGCACACAGAGCCTCTCCCCACGCGCGTGAAATAAGAGAATCAGCAAATACGCCTCCAGGACTGCCGCCCATTGCAAGCAGAGAAGGCGTCCAGTCTCTCCCACAGACACCCAGGACTCGCCTTCTTAGGGGCTCCCACCTGTCTTCTGCCTAAATATTTGATGCTTGAAGACAGCAGACCGGAACATGGAAGGGCCAGGCAGGGGTAAGCTGAGGTCGGGAGGTGGAGGCTGTGTGGAGCCCCAGGTGTGAGCCCTGGGCCCTGACCCCCAGCAGCACAGAGAAGCCCCCTGAGCACTAGTAAACAACCCCCACCCAAAAGAGAAAGAAATCCAGGGAATTGGGTAAGTATTCCCCGGGGCAGTGCTCTCTAACCAGCCCAGACTCCGGGGACTACCCAGAACCTGCAAAAAAAAAAAAAGAAAGAAAGAAAGAAAGAAAGAAAGAAAGAAAGAAAGAAAGAAAGAAAGAAAGAAAGAAAAGAAAGAAAGAAAGAAAGAAAGAAAGAAAGAAAGAAAAAAAAAAGAAAAAAGAAAAATAAATCACAAAACACCTGCCCGGCATTTTTCCTGACCTTGCCCACAAAAGCAGGAGGTGGTCTGCTGGGGGGTCGCCGGTCCACCTGGACATCTCAGGAGCAGACACTGCGTTCTCCCAGTCTCAGAGGGAGTGGACACCCCATACCTCGTTAGTCAGCACACAGACTCACTGCGATGGGGTGTGGGGGGGTCTCGCTGGCCTGAGGCTCACTCAGGTGCTCCAGCAGCCTCGGGCAGGACCTGCCCTTGTCCTATCTGGGCAGCTGGAAGGTGAATGAAGAGCACCCATGGGAGATATGGGAGGCGTGAGCAGCCAAGGCACGCTCCCTGCTGAACCCCAGAATCCCACTCCAGGGGAAGAAAAGGAAAAGCGTTCCCAGCTTGGCTGAGGGGAGAGAACACAGCACTTTGCGCAGAAAGTGTATGGGGCAGAGAAATTTCTCTCCACTGGTTTCAAGTACTAGAATAAAAACTTGTTTAAGACGTGGCCCTTGGTGAGAATCTAAAACAATGAGAAGATTGTCAGACAGTTGAGGAAACCAAATCGAAATCAGACACAGGTTGGTAAAGAAAGTTAATGGGGGGGCAAGAAATGGATGAGGCACCCTCCAGCTGAATCACCCACTTAGGAAAAATAGGAAGGAAGGAAGGAAGGAAGGAAGGAAGGAAGGGAGGAAGAAGGGAGGAGGGAGGAAGAGGAAGGAAGGGAGGAAGGAGGAAGGAGAGGAGGGAAGGAAGGAAGGAAGGAAGGAGGAAGGAGAGAGGGAGGGAATAAGGAAGTAAGGAAGGAAGGAAGGAAGGAGGAAGGAGGGAGGGAGGGAGGAAGGAAGGAAGGAAGGAAGGAAAGGAAGGAAGGAAGGAAGGAAGGAGGAGGGAGGGAGGAAGGAGGGAGGGAGGAAGGAAGGAAGGAAGGAAGGAAGGAAGGACAAGGTGGGGAAGACACTTGGGCTGGAGAGAAGCTCAACAGGTGAGTGTGTGCCAAGCATGCAGGAGACCTGAGTGCCCTTCCTGGCATCACATACCCACCCCTGCCCCGCCAGGAATAACCCCAATTCAAAACAAAAAAAATAAGACAGCAGCAGTTAGTGCTTCTGAAAAACAGACCTTCAATAGTAAGGGAGTGGGCGGGCGATAGTCCAGCGGGTAGGGTGTTTGCCTTGCATGTGGCCGACCCCGGGTTTGATCCCCAGCATCTGATATGGTCCCTTGAGCACAGCCAAGAGTAATTCCTGAGTGCAGAGCCAGGAGTAACCCCTGAGCACAGCCAAGAGTAATTCCTGAGTGCAGAGCCAGGAGTAACCCCTGAGCATCTCCAGGTGTGACCCAAAAAGCAATAGTAAGGGGTAAAGATTACATGGAAGGAAACCTTTCCAAAGTAAAAACAGAACCCCCATAAAGCAAAGCCCTTGCCATGTCCTGGCACTATAGGCTTCGAGCAGACCTGATCCTTGCCCCCCACCCAGCCCCGTGCCTGGCATTGTGGTTCACCCTGGGAGAGAGCAGGGGGCCTGCTGGGGGGCAGATGACTTGCTGCTGCCATGTCAGCCGAGAAAGGGGCAGTGGTCAGCCCGTGCACGGGGAGGGTGTGGCACCAGGGCTGTCTGCTCCAGGCAGAGCCGCAGCCGAGCCTGCTTCTGCTGCTCTCGGTCAGGGTCATTCAGATGTGCACCCTGGAACAAGGCCTCACCGGCAGCTGTGGTAGGAACCCATCAGACAGCAGTGAGGCCTCCCTTGGGTGCCCCTCCCTATGGCCACACCCTGGGGGTCTGGGTGCTCTTCCCAGCCCCGAGCCCCTCTGTCCTTCCCTCACTCACTGTCTTCCTGCTGGTTCCGAGCTCAGCTCCCCACCAAGGTTGAGTCCTCTGGGCCTCTGGCCAGACCTGAGCAGCTCCACACTGACCAGTGAGCTGCTCAGCTGAGGCTCACATTCTCCCACGTCCTGAGGGTCCCCCACACAAAGGTGCTGTGTGTGCTGCTACCCGCTTGCCAGTGCCTTCCTCCAGGTGGAGTGTCCTTGGCGCCCCATGGCGGCTGGCCCCCTGCGCCTGGTCCTGGCCTCTCTTTCCTAACACTCCAGAGGTCACCAGGACCACTGTTTTGCCTTTGGAGTCAATAGTCTTCACCCTGGCCTGGAAGTGGGACCAGGAACCCTGACCCCAAATGCCAAACACCCTAAGGCAGAGAAAACCACGAGCAACACCATGCAGGATCTTTGCTACCCGTGGGGAGGGGCTTGCGAGCGGACACGTAGGGGTCCCCTCACCCCAGGCTCTGGGACCCACCTGGATTCAAGGCTTTCCCGTGGGGGTCTGGGCAGGAGTAGCTAGTGCAGGGGCTGCAGCTGGTCCTAAAGCCCTTGCACAGCCCCCTCGTGCCTGGAAGGTAGCTGCAGTGCTGTTGGAAAATAGGCCTGTTGTGTGTCTGAGCCTCACGGCCACTGTGCAACCAGGACAGAGTCCCCAGAGACCGTCCACCTCTAGCTGGGTCCAGGGGTGACGTGTCCACTGAGAGAACCGACAGCCCTCGCCCACCCAGTGAGTGCCCCCCGCTCTCTAAGTGTCTGTGGAAACCCGGATGGCCACTTTGTATGCCCTGTCCCCTCGTAGTTTGTGACCTTGAGGCCACAGCTGGGGACCCCACATGATGCTTCAGTGGGACCTCCAGGTGCCCGGGAAGCGGGGCCAGCAGCCTGTTCTCAGGCAACACCCAGAAGAGGAGGACCGGAGACCTTCCCTCCTGCCAGCGCAGACGTGAGACGCAGGTTCCCTGTGTCCAGGGCCAGGCTGGTCTCCTGAGAGCTGCTGCGGCAGAGGTGGCACTGCCCAGATGTGTCCTCTTTGGGGCTGGGGAGCAGCTGTTCCATGGGATGTGGACGGGGCAAACCTGGCTCGGTCACTCACCACTTGAGTCAGTCCATGGGGCAGGTGTTGTTCCCTGTCCCTAACTGACCCCCGTGTCCACCCCTGCTGGCCTGTGTCCCGGACAGCGCAGCTGACTGGAGGGGTACGGAAATGTGCCTGCCTTGTCCCCCCAAAGCCACTGTTCTGGGGGCCAAGTACAGGTACGAGTCCCTTCAGCTGCTGGGGGCCGGGAACTGTCTTCCAGCCACCTTGTCCCTTAGCACTGCTCCGCACCGATGCCCCGGGGTCTGCCCCCAACGGCAGGTGCTCTGTGCTTCCGTTGTTGCTGGCCATGCAGAGACATTGCCAAGGGCTGAGACCCACATCCCAAACCCTGGGAACCTTGGCCTCGCGTCCCGTCCTTGACAATAGCGTTTCCAGGGGCTCTGTGACTGGAAATGAGTCGCTCTTCGTGGCCGTTGCAGAGCCCACCGCGGCCAAGGAAAGGAGCAATGTCAGCGTGGGTTTCTCGGCGCGGTTCCAGGGGTAAGAGATTATACAAACACTTTGACGTCAGAGGAACACCACCTCCACGAGGAAGTGGAGAGTGTGTGTGTGTGTGCGCGCGCCTGTGTTTCTTCTAAGCTGCCTTTATGGGCTATAAATAAAATTGTCCAGTGTGAGAAAAAAAATAAAAGTGGGAGCGGAAGCGGCCAGAGGCAGGATGCTTGTTTTGTGAGGATTATCCTGTTGTTTCCCCAAACACCAGCAGCTTTGCTCCTCAGGTGCAGGGGGTCAGGCCTCATTGTTCCAGCACCTGCTGTCTGAGTGGCCTCGGTCCCACGGCCATTGACAAAGTCAGTCTGGAACCTTCCTTGCTGGCTGGCCGCTGTCGGGTCGCGCTTGTGAATGGAAAGTCCGCGTGGGTCCCGTTTCTGTTGTTGTTTTGCTTGGTTTCCATTGGACCCTCCACCCCCCACCACTTCCCTCGTTTGCTATTGAACCAGCACAATACTTCTGACAACACAATAGTTCTGGTGCCTAGGGTAGGAAGCCGGTTACAAATAGCAGCTGTATTGTGCATGGAACAAAAGTGAGAGAGGCTGTGGGGCTCCTTTAAACACTTCATGGCCCACGGGCCCCGCCTGCAACAGGCGTGGAACCAGAGAGCAACGATCTGCCCCATGGGTTCCCTGGCTGGACGGTCCCACCGCACTTACTAGGAACATCTTTTGGGTCCCCAAGGGCTTGGCAGGGAGATTCGCGGCCCCCCCCCACCCCCCACCTCCTCACCCCTTCTATGGGGCAAGAGTCTTCTGCTTGTGCTCCATGGGTGACAGGGCTCTGTGCTGGCTGGAGCACCCAAAGCCCTCATAGCATGGGGGTGCATGGAGGGAGTCCCCCAGAGATCAGATGGTTCACATGACCCCTATGCCACTCTTGCTGGAGCAAAGAACTTTGCTAGGAGGACCAGGAGAATGGATCTGCCCACTGTGGCCCCAGGAAGATGTTGGCTTCCATTTGGGGTGGGGGCGTGGGAAAACTATGCTCAGGGGTTACTCCTGGCTCTGCACTCAGCAATTACTCCAGGCAGTGCTCAGGGGACTATATAGGATGCTGGGGATCGAACCCAGGTCGGCTGTGTGCAAGGCAAATGCCTTACCCCACTATCGCTCAGCCCTGCTTCCATTTCCTACGCTCAGGAAATGGCTTCCAACAGAGCCTGCATCACAGCACACAGAACACAGGGACGAATGGGCAGAGCTCCCACATTAGCGATGCTCTTTATTAAAGATTCATGTGTACAACTCTGAAGCAGGCCACAAAGTACATTTTCCCCATTTTCATAGAAAGACATAGAGCAAGATCAAGATTCTCAGACTCCTCGGCGGTCCAGGAGGTTTGGCAGGAGACTGCGTTTGTCAAACCCTCCGTGCCCCTTCCTCTGCCTCCTTGCTATACATTTTAGAAAGCAAAATCGTCTTGGGCGTGCGTGCTCAGGTCAAGCCCGAGCAGGGTTCTCAGAGGCATTTCCACACGCATCCCCATCTGCTCCAGTCTGAGGCTCTGAGGGGTTTATATTTAACCGGTTCCTCTTGTGTTTGGTCGTGACTGAAATGCATTTTATGCTTATGTTCTGCCTAGTAAGAATGAGCTCAACAGATAATGCCTCATCGTGCAGGAATTGTACGGCTCAGTAAAAACAGAGATTGGGGCCAGAGTGATAGCACAGCGGGAGGGCGTTTGCCTTGCACATGGCCAACTTGTGTTCGATCCCCAGCATCCCATATGGTCCCCTGAGCAGCGTCAGGAGTAATTGCTGAGTGCAGAGCCAGAGTAACCCCTGAGCATTGCTGGGTGTGACCCAATAAGCAAAAATACATACATACATACATACATACATACATACATACATACATACAGAGATAATGGTGCAGAGAGGGAGTGTGATCTGTAGGGGTATCAAAGAACAGAAAGCACAAATAAAACATGCTGAGTCATTAGCTACAAAATGCTAACGAGGTAGGGCGCAGTGCCTGGCACCCACTCCCGGTGCGTGGGGGAGCTCTGCGGTTCAGCTCTGGGGTCGGGGCACCTCAGCCATGGGCTCTAGTGTCTGGTCACACCCCGTCTGTTACAGCTGCTGGCTCTGGCCCGTGACACCTTCACCCTCTGCCTAATCTTTCCTTTCTTTCCCCACTTGGCTCATCTTGCAGTGGGGAGGGGCGGGGCGGGGGCTTCTGGTGTTTATTTGTGTGTTTGAAGCCTGTCTTGCTCCCTTTTTTGGCTGTCTCCCGTATGACTCAGCTACAGCTATGGGACAAGCTGGCCTAACTCTGCCCAGGTCAGCCGCATCACGCACGCCCTCCCTGCTGCGCTGTCTCTGGCTGCTCAGTTCCATTTTAATGCTTAGTGCAAAGTGGCAATTAAAGGAATCAATGATGGAAATAAGTCACTGAATACTAATAGGTTTCCTATTTACACCCTTTCTTTTTCCTTTTTCCTAACTCTGACTGTAACCCTAACCCTAATCCTCTTAAGAGGCCTAATTCTTACTCTGGCCTTGGCCTCACTCTACCAAGGATGTAAACTCAGCGTCTGCCCTAACCTTCACATCCATTCTCAGCCTCTACCATGGCCAAATCCTTAAGCAAACCCCCACCCCAATACTGATCCTTCTGTTGCCAGGTCTGACCTAACTCGAGCCTGGGCCCAACGCTGGAGCTACACAAAACTTGACCTCCAACTGTCTCATGCCAACGTCTTCAGGCCTAACTCTCACCCTGACTCTAACTGCAAGCCTCAGCCTAACCTTAACCTAACACTGATTCTACCCCTAACCCCAACCCTAATTCAGTAAGAGGCCTGGCGATTACACCAGCCTTGGCTAACCCTGCCAGTGACACAGGACTTAGCATTCGCCTTGTCCTCAACGCTCGTTCTCACTTTCAGCACAAATACCATTTCCTATTGAATACCTCCACTTTTCCCTTTGGGGTTATCTCTGTTTTGTTTCTGTGTATTGGTTTTCGGGGACACCCTCAGTGGTGCTCAGGGTTTACTCCTGCTCTGTGCTTAAGGGACCATATGCGGTGTGGGGACTCAACCCATGTCAGCCATTGCAAGACAAGATCTCTCTCTCCCTCGTTCTCTCCCTCGCTCACTCTCTTCTGACCATCCACTGCAGCTGGGCCTTTGTGACACAGCACAACAGTTCTAAGGCTACCCCAGCCCCCAGCCCGCGCCTCAGGAGACAGGAGTCCCCACGTCTGCCCACTGTTGGGCTTCAGGTCACTCATGTGACAGTTTGGGAGACCCAGCCTTGCTTTGGATTTTAGCTTTTCCTTTCTTGTTCTTTACGAGCCAGGCTGCCTGGTCTTCCGCGGAGAACTATGGGGCTGGGTGTGGGGAGGGTGACTTCCGCAATCAAAGAACCTTCCCACCGGCTTTATCATTCCCGCACTTCCCTGAAAGGTGCAATTTCCTTATCAGATTTAATTTCTTCCTTCCAATGACACGATTTAATTCCCTTCTCTTTCGTGACAGGGTTTAATTCCTTCCTTTCAGTGACAGGGGTACTTTTCTGCAAGCCGCAGTGTGATCTTTCGGGACTCTACCTGCGGGACTGAGCTGGGGAAATAAAACCACCTGCTAAGAGAGCATTTATGTTCAAAGGAGGCCTCCCCCAACTCAAATGGTTCTTCACTAAAAACAAATAAATACAGCCCAAACAACTCTTAAGAGGTATAATTCCAAGGGCTCTTTTTGTCTTAGCTGCAAAGCTATTATTACATCACTTTTCCCTTTGGGGTTACCCTGTTTGTTTCTGTGATTGTGTTAGGGGCCCTCAAAGCTGTTATTACAACACTGATGGGTTAGAGGTCAAAGCTGTTATTATATCACGATGTGGTAGGGGTCAAAGCTGTTATTACATCAGTGATGCCGTTAGAGGTCAAAGCTGTCTTATTACATCATTGATGCCATTAGCCATTAGCTGCTAGACCTGTTATTAGGCCACTGATGCCATTAGCGGGCAAAATTGTTCTCTATTCCCTGGGAGGTGTCAGTCTCTGGGCACACACACCTGGAATTTGGCTCTCTAGGAATCCACTAAAAGCGGGGCGTCCATAATCCTACCTTTGTGTAGCTGGGCGGGGGGGGTGGTGACCCACAAAGCAGCGGCACCTCGAGTGCTGGGGGCAAGTGCGTAGATGCAGATGGGGGACTCGTCGCCGCCCGCCTCCTGCTCTGCACGTGGAGATAACAAAAATGCGCCACAAAGGCTAGGCAGGCGCAGGCTGCAGGGGGACAGGTGTCTCTGCTGGCTGTGGGCACCGCACCAGCCCTAGAGGGGCCACGGGACGGGGGCTCCTGCCGGTTTCACAGCCCCTGTGCCCGTGCATGCGGCGCATCTCCTCCAAACGTGCTGGCACTGCCTCAGCCAGCTGTAGCTCCATCACCACCCCTGACATTTGCACTGTCTCTTGGGTCTTCCTCGCCATCAAAGTGAATTGGCAGCAGAGAGTCTAATCCTGTTTGCACGTGTTTTGGGTTAGGAAGTGGGGCGGGAACAGGATTTTGTTCTGAGCAGCCTGTGGTATTTCAAGAGAAGTCGCATTTCAGTTTGAATTAAGTTTACATGGAAGTGAAAGTATCTGACATTCCCTATAAGCAGTAGAAGCGTGAAGAGAAGGCCGCGGAGATGGGCTCGGGGACCCTGCCCTGCCCTGCCCTGCGCTGCCCTTCCTTGCCAATGCTCAGAGCGCTCAGGGAACCTGGGCAGGGGCTGTGGACTTCGGGCACCCTCTAGGAGCTGTTTGTCTGATTCCTGCTCCAGGCAGGCTGCGAGCTACTGTGGGGACAGAGGAATAAAGCTGTCACACTGCAAGGACCCCGGAGGAGTCATTGTAGGGGCAGGAGGAGCTGTCTGCAGCACCAGGCCGTGAACAGGGCGGGAGGGCAGAGAAGGGTGTGGCCGGCACCTGGGGGTCTCTTGTTGGGGGCAGGTGCCCTTGTGAACCTGTGACATTCGTGTCTGATGGCTCCTCGGAGCCCATCTGGGCGAGGGTGTCAGGGATGACAGTTTCCTTTTCACCCTCCCAACAAGAGAACGGGCGTTTTGCTGAAGCTGCCCCCTCACCCCAGTCATGTTCACCTCTGGCTTGTGCACGCACTTCCAGAGGCTGCCGTGTGTGCACAGGGTGTGGGACCCCAGTAAGCCTCAGCCTACCTTAGGGTCACAGCCATGGACGTCACACAGGGACCCCGCAGCTGCCGGCCTCAGGACCTTTGGTGTCTTCTACGTCATCCCGAGAGCAACATGCTGGCTCCGTGGCTCTCGGGTGGATTGGAGATGTCTGAAAGGGCGGCCCACGTCTGGGAATAGCAAGGTGCGGGTGTGGGGCTCATGCCTGGGGATGCAGAGCTGAAGACGAGTTCCAGAGGGCACGAGGGTCGGGATCCAACAGGGGCCAGCACCCAGGTCAGGCCCCAGGACCAGAGATATCTCCGGGCACAGAGTGGGAAGATTCCAGGTCTGCTGACCAAGGTGGACAAGGCAGAAACTTCGAGGCCCAGGAGACAGGAGGACGTTGGACCGTGTCAGGGCCGGGGTGTGCGTGGTAAATCTGTGCCCAGATGGAGGACTGCACGCTCATTTGGGGGAGTGGGGGATCATCTTGACTTTTGATAGTCCAGAGAATTTGTGTCAGGAATATACATAATACTTTGTTTTCACACAGCAGAAACACCATCCGCACTTCTATATTCATTGCAGCACTATTCACAATAGCCAGAATCTGGAAACAACCCGAGTGCCTCAGAATAGATGACTGGATAAAGAAACTGTGGTACATCTACATAATAAACTACTATGCAGCTGTTAGGAAAACAAAGTTATGAAATTTGGCTATGACTGGGTAGACATGGAGAGGATCATGCTGAGTGAAATTAGTCAGAAGGAGGACAAATATAGAATGACAGCGTTCATTTGCGGGATATAAAGAAAATTGTATGAGGCTAATATCTAAGGCCAGGCAAAACATGGACCAGGAGAACTTGTCAGTGGTTGGAAACTACCGTTCTTGGTTTCCACCCTGTATTATCCGGGCACCACTGGGCCATACCGAGATCGGGGCTGAACCTGGTGCTGGTGTTAACAGAAGCTGCTTTGCCCTTGATTCAGGGGATGGTTGTGCTGGCCCCCATGAGTCTCTGTAGACACGCCAAGGCCTGCTTATTGAACTGAGTCTGGCCTCCCGTAGGCACTGTGGCTGGGAAAGCCCGTGGCAATGGCTGCCTCTCCTCTGTGGCCACCTGCCTCATTTCCCAGAAGCCTTTGAGGGCTATCTGGTACAGCTGGTGTGAATGTTCCTGGTGAGAACTCCAGGGGTTGGTGGGCGACTTGTCCGTCTTGACATGGGGGTGGGTTCCGTTGAATCTGGGGTCTACAGCTTCATCTGTGCTGGAATCCATCACCATGTCCTCAAGATGGGTCTCATCCCCCTGCCTCCACTCCTGTGGCTTCCGTGGAAGATTCTGGAATCTCCGTTAGGCGAGTGTTTGTCTCCCCTCCTGTGCTTCCGTCATTTCTCTTCTTGCTGTGTCCTTGGCATCCAGGGCTTCTAGGATGCTGGCCCGTGCTCAGGCAGCTGCCCGGCCTCTGCATGGAGTCTGTCCTGCCCAGTGTCCCCTCAGCTGGCTCCACCTCAGGCTGCCTTGCTCCGTCATGGTTGGCAACTTGGATATGGATCTGGAACTTCTTGTGAGCTCATGGAGGCTGGGCCTAGCTGCTGTCCACACCAGCTGCTGCATTCACCATTTCTCTCCTGCAGTATGGATGCACAGAAACAAATCTTCAGTGGGGCTGCGCTTGGGCCCACTGAGGTGGTATGAAAATAGGCCAGGGATGGCGGCAGGCCTGGCCTGTGTTTCCACCGGGACCATGGCCAAGACGGAGCCTCCTGGCCCCTTCCCTCCTCTCCCTCCCCAGAAGAGATCCTGCTGCGTGGGGATCCTGTCCCCAACCTCCCTTCTCTGTCACATTCATTCAGGACAGCTGCAAGGACGTGGGATCCCCGGGCGAGTGTCACGTGGCCCTTGGGAACGGGCCCTTCGAGAAAGGCAGGGGAGGTCAGGCCGGGAGAGGACCACGCAGATGGCCACTTTTCCTGCTGCCACAGCTGGGGTGGGGAGCCACATCGCATAGCGCGGTGCTTGTTCCCAGGAGGGTGGACTTGCCCAGCAAACTTCTTGCCAACGCGCAGATTCCAAGCTCATTCGCATGCGTGGAAAGGGGCCCCATTACCATTTTGGAATATATTTCCTGAGGCAGACAACAAGGACACACACAGGCTGTCCTTAAAAGTGGGATTGGAGCATCTTTTAGTGACGAATGGGAGCCAAGTTAATTAAATAAGGAGCCTTAATTGCCTGGTTCGAGTCTGGAAGGACACTGAGCCGTTCCCGCTTGTGACAAAGGCTGATGGATTTTGTTTCTGTAATGTGAGATGGAAATGCTGCCGTGTTCCTCCTGAAATTGACTTGGGATGCTCCGAAGGCTGAGGCGAGTCTGCCTGCACGCTAAGCTGCTGCTGCTCCGGCCTCTGCTCTCTGTGCTGCTCCCTCGTGGACACATAAGGTGTGTGTCCTGGGGGCCCCCCACAGCACACGGGTGACACATTCCTAAGGCCTCTGCTCTGTGAGGGGTTTTGATCAACTGTTCGTCTGATCCCTGAGGAGACCTGTGACTGGGGCCTACTGTTAGGGCCTGTCCCTGTGGAGACAATCCCAGTAGGGTCTTTGTTGGGATCTGTCCCTGAGGAGATGTGTCACCAGAGGTCACTGCAGGAGTCTGTCATGAAGAGACAATCCCCACTGGGGTCTGTCCCTGAGGAGACAATCCCCTCTGGGGTCTGCCCCTGAGGAGACAATCCCCCACCGGGGTCTGCCCTGAGGAGACAGTCCCCACCGGGATCTGCCCCTGAGGAGACAGTCCCCACCGGGGTCTGTCCCTGAGGAGACGGTCCCCCACCGGGGTCTGCCCCTGAGGAGACGGTCCCCACCGGGTCTGTCCCTGAGGAGACGGTCCCCACCGGGTCTGCCCCTGAGGAGACATCCCCACCGGGGTCTGCCCCTAAGGAGACATCCCCACCGGGGTCTGTCCCTGAGGAGACCATCCCCACCGGGGTCTGTCCCTGAGGAGACGATCCCCACCGGGGTCTGCCCCCTGAGGAGACGATCCCCACCGGGGTCTGTCCCTGAGGAGACGATCCCCACTGGGGTCTGTCCCTGAGGAGACGATCCCCAAAAGGCGTCTGTCCCTGAGGAGACGATCCCCACCGGGGTCTGCCCCTGAGGAGACGATCCCCACTGGGGTCTGTCCCTGAGGAGACGATCCCCACAGGCGTCTGTCCCTGAGGAGACGATCCCCACTGGGGTCTGCCCCTGAGGGAGACGATCCCCACTGGGGTCTGTCCCTGAGGAGACGATCCCCACCAGGGTCTGCCCCTGAGGAGACGATCCCCACTGGGGTCTGTCCCTGAGGAGACGATCCCCACAGGCGTCTGTCCCTGAGGAGACGATCCCCACAGGCATCTATCCCTGAGGAGACAGTCCCTATTGGGGTCTGTCACTGAGGAGATGTGCCACCTAGGGGGTTACTATTGGGCCCTATCCCTGAAGAGATAATCCCAGTGGGTCCCACTATTGGGACCTGTCCCTGAGGAGGTGTGTCACCAGGGACCCACACTTGGGGCCTGTGCTTGAGGAGACAGTCCTGGTGGGTCACACTTGGGGCCTGTCCCTGACTGTCGGGGGCGCCGCCAGGGGTCCCCAACAGTGCCGGGAAGCGAGTTCCCTTCTACCTCTGAAGCCGAAGGGGAATGGATGAAAACTCAGGAATCTGGTGCAGTTTTAAAAGGACTTTACTATCACAGGTTCCAATATACAATCCAAGAGCAGGGAAAACCTCCGGACTCTGGGTTCCCAGCTAGGCCCTAGCCAGGTGTAGGCCAAGATGGCTGCCACCACGTGTTGAGGCCCAACAGAGAATGGAGAGGACGGAGAAGCAAAACGCCAAAGGAAGCAGAAATGGCAAAAAGAGGGAAAAAGAAGGGGCTTTTTTCTTCTTGCAGCTTATTTTATAGTTAGAAATCTGCCCAAACTCCCCAGCCCAGCCCATTCTGAGCTGGGCTATCTAGAGATGAAAACATGAAAATAGCTCTATAGAATGTAGCAACTTTAGGAGACCATCTGGCTGTTTACAAGGACCCAGACCTAATTCAAAGCCTCCTAGCAGAGCTGGGAGGAGCTAAGCTAAATATAACTTCCCCTGGCAGGAAGGATCAAATGCCCTCAGGTAATTTCTCCCAGCACCTCACCTAATGTCTTGAGCCAAGATCTGCCTGGAAATGCCTTTATATGTAGAGAAGGGGATTTCTGAGATGGCATGCCTCTGTACCAAAGACTATACTAATGCCAGTTAAATATTTCTCCAAGCCTTCACAAGAGTCTCGTCTACTTCACGGTAGTTTTGTATTTTAGTTGTCTCTGAGTTATCAGGGAGCCATGCTTGCTTGCTTGGAGGGAAACAGCATTTCTCTCTAGTCTAATTACTTAGAGATCCAACGTGGCCAGGCAAATATGCTGGTAAGATCTAGCTAGTCCCACGATGCTTGTGGTAGCATGAGAGAATATTTATACCAGCCAGTACAGAATACATGGTCAGATAAGACTGCCACATTCAGACTACCCCCTATCTACGAAGTGACCTGCAGGAGGCAATCCAGGGCAGATGCAGAGGCCTAGGCTTTTAGGTCCTGAAAGACCTGACTGACACAAGTCCAGTGGGCTTTCCGGTGATTCATGTAAATGGTTCAGAGGAAGACACGCAGCCTGGCACCTCCTGGGGCTGTTCTTCAAGGTGGGGATGAGTGGGACGGGGCTGCTTCTTAGCCAGCGCCACCACCTTTGCACGGCCTCTGGTCCCCACAGTCCTGCTGTACAGTCACAGCCACCTCGTGTGCCCTCACGTGGCAGGTCCAAATGAGCGGCAGTGTCCAGCGGGCCAGTGAGCGTTAGGACACGTCTTTGCTTCTGGGGAGGACAAACCTGGCTCCCGGTGCTGTTCCTGTCCTTGTTTCTGGCAGGGATGTTGCTGGCCAATGGCCCACCTGGGCGTGTCCCTGTCCCCAGGCCTGGGCTGGACACTGACCTCAGGGCCCAGAGCCCTGCCCCTACCCCCGCTACTGGCCACTGCAGTGAAGTATTCCCCGAGGCTTGTCATGTGGCTGCAGCGCCAAAGTGTGCTCCAGCCCCAACAAAACCCCTCATGCCAGTGTGTGACATGAGGGAGTCGAAACTGAGCCAACTGTGGGGGGTCTGCACCACCTCTGGCCCAGGGCCACAGCTGTCCTAGCCCCCCCCCAACCCTGCAGCCCCGACCTAGGCACCCTCAACCCTGCAGCCTCGTGCTAAGTCCCTCCAACTTCACTTCCTGCCCACCCTCGCTGCACCTCTCTCTCCCCATGCTCTGGACCTGGTCTGGCCCTGCGCAGTGCTGCTGACCTCTGGGCCTAGGCAGAGATGCAGATCAGGGCTGCAGGGCGAGGTGTGGGGGGTGAGGGGCGGGGCTAAGGGCCGGGGATCCCTCAGTACCCCGAGCCATGCTGCTGGGGTCAGGAGGAAGCGTCTCTCTCCTGCGCCAGAGCCCTGCAGGGACGTGCTCCGGAAGGTCTGGGGAGTCCCGCTGAGTGGACAGCAGCAGGAGAAGAGCAGACCCAGAAGGCGCTCACGGGAGGGCAGCAGAGGGGGTGAAAAGGAGCTGGTAGGGGAAGAGCCAGTGCCCGGTGACAGCGGGAGCGAGAGCAGGAGTGTTGGAGCTCACGGAGGCTGGTGAGGGCCGCTGCTGCCTGGCTGGCGCCCTGGCGTAATGGTTTCCTTCAAAGAACCAAGGCCCACTCTGAGCGTCCCAGCTTAGGCTGTGTGGGCGGCGAGTGCCCAGGGCAGACAGGCGCCGCAGTTGGCAGACTGGGGGGATCTGGGTGAACAGTTGCCTCAGGGATTCTAGAGCCTCTCCTGGGCGTGGCATCAGGGCAAGGAGCAGGAGCCCCAGAGAGCTGCGCCCTGCCCGGGTCAAGGTGCATTCCTGCCCCCAGACAACGTGCCTCAACCCGTGAGAGTCCTGCCTCGGGCTCACGGGTGTCCACTCAGTGGACTAACCAGTCTCCTTCACGCACGGAGACCAGCCGAACTGCGTCTCCGGCACCCTGCTCCCCGTCGGGCGGTGATTGGGGAGAGCTGTGCCGGTGCTCCAGGCCGCCTCCTGGCTCTGTGCTCATGCCAGGCAGGGTCACACTGAGTGTCTGGAGCTCTGGTCTTTCTCTCTGGCCCGACAGGTGGTGGTGGGGAGGCCAGGCCACGGGGTCGGCCCTTAGGAAAACGTAATAAACACAGCAGGTCCACTCTGCCGCTTGAGTTTTGCCTTTTCCATCCAGAGATAAGAGGATTAGGTCTATCCTGGGACGGGAGGAGCCACCTTTCAGAAAGAATTCCATGGAATTCTTTATTTCTTCCAGAGCCATATTCCTTTCAGAGACACTCTCCTTCCCACCTTCAGGGCCCTCCCAAGAAATGGGCTTTTGCCAAAGTCAGGTCTGGGGGACGTAGATTTTTGTTCCGCCATATTCAATCGACTTCACAGACTGTTGTAAGTTGGAAGTATTTTCCAACCTACATGGGAACAAAAATAATCTCTCCTAACGTAGATAAAAGATGTAAAAGATGTCATCTTAAACACCAGGTCAGCTGAGACAAATGTATTCGATATTATTCAATTTTTTTTTTCTGGGTTGTCTTCTGGTTTGTTTGGATAGTTTTGAGCCAATTCATCCCTAGTCTTTGAAGCTAAAATCTATATATTTGAAGCTGGAGGCCTGTAGAAGGGTTTGGCTATGTATGGGTATTGCCCTGAGTTCCAGGAAAGGGCCTTCGGTTTGCCCTGAGGGCCTTGTCTCAGCCTCTTCAGGTTTGAGGGACTCTGGGTGGACACTTCTGGCTCTCACTCAGAGATCAAAAACGTTCTTTCCTGCCTCTAGCTTTATGCGGAAGAGACGCCCGAGCACACCTTGCTTTGCTCCAAACTCTCCAAGTTTGAAAGCTAAGAGAGGAGAGTTTGCAGGAGCAGGAGAAGGAACCCACAAGCCTGGCACAAATCTAAACCTGGGAGTGGGTTTAACGCTGGACCATGCGAGTCTGTGAAACAGAAGCATGCGGAATGCTGTTTCCCACGCCCCGCTGCACCCCCGTTCCCGCTCTCCTTCCTGGGGGTGACTGTGCTTCTCTGGAGTGCTGCTTGCCCTCTCGGTTCTGGCCGGGCAGACGGCAGGCCTGGAGTAAGTGCACGTGAGAGCTTCTGAGGCTGTTTCTTCCCTCCTTCCCACTCCCCACCCCATGGCTGAGCTCTGTGGCAGGCAGCCTGGAATCACCGGGGTGAGGCTCCCAGCACCTCTTGTTGAGAGATTGTTGGCAACTTTTATTTTCTTTTTGTGTCACACCCGCGACGCTCAGGGGGTTACTCCTGGCTTTTCGCTCAGGAATTACTCCTGGCAGTGCTCGGGGACCATATGGGATGCCAGGGATCAAACCCGGGTTGGCCGCGTGCAAGGCAAATGCCCTCCCCACTGTGCTATCGCTCCGGCCCCCTAAAGAATCTTTTAAAAATGATTTTCCTTCTCTCTCCATAAGGGATCTCGGCCTTTCATTTAGCCTCTGCTGATGTGAGTTATTAAAATCTGGGTGAACCATGGATAGCCGAGTTCCCGGCCTGGGGTTCCCATGGACAGCCGTGTTCCTGGCCTGGAGTCCCAACCCGTATGCACCCTGGGATGTGCGCGTGCTCCCCCCAGTCCCCCCAAACACCATCCTTTTCCTGTCAGCTTCCCTGAGCCACATCCGACTTCCTGCCTTCCCGGTGACTAAGGGACCGTTCCCGTAGTGAAGTGTGTGTTCATCTCTCTTGCCATTTCAAGGTCGTTGTTTTCACAGAAGTTCGCTGAGGTCAGGAGTTGGCCCATCTGGGGTGTGCGGGGGGCCAACAAGCGGGCGGGGGTTCCCGCTTTGCTAGGAGCGAGGGGTCTGCCTTCACTTCCCACAGCACCTCCCACTCCACCACACTCTGGGCCTCAGCAGCGTCAGACTTGAACCAGAGTACGGTCAAGAGTGGCCCCAGAGACCCCTGAGCCCAGAGTAGGCGGCATCTCTCCCCCTCCCCTCCCCTGGGTGATGCAAACACCAGACTCAAGGGTGAGAGACCCCGGAGAGGAGTATTTACTGTGCAGTGAATGTGCCCCCTGAGCTCCCTGGCCAAGTGGGAGACAGGACGGAGCGTTGCAGACCTGTTCTCATGGGGGCTGCACCCCGCGGGGCACTGTCCCCACTGTCCAACTGCAGGTCGGGAAGGGAGACATCAGGCATGTTTGAGTGACAGGCCCATACCCTGGTGCATGCAGCCAACCTCAGCGGACATGCCCACTGCACCTCGCCTTAGCTCCTTCCTAGTCTGGCTGGTTTAGCCCTAGCTGTGTGCTGAGGAGCCAATCGGAAGAGATGTCTGGTTATTGGCCCCTCCCACCTCTTTTTTTTTTTGCTTTTGGGTCACACCTGGCAATGTTCAGGGTTTCTCCCAGGTCTGCACTGTGAATTACTCCTGGCGGTGCTGGGGGTGGGTGGGGATCTAATGGGATGCCAGGGATCGAACCTGGGTCGGTCACATGCTAGGCAAACATCTTACCCTCTGTGCTATCTCTCTGGCTCCCCACCTCAGTTTTTAACATTTTGCTTTTGGGACCCACTCCATGGTTTCTCAGGGCTCACTCCAGACTCTGTGCTCTGGGATCACTCCTGGAAGGGCTCAGGGGACCATACAGGCTCTGGGGATCAACCCAGGACCTCATGTGCAGGACCGAGAGCCCTCCCCACGGTACTAGCCCTCCGAGAGACGCAGGGAGGGGCTGCCTTTTCCATGGAGGCTGTTACCTGAATGGTTCCAGGGCTGGAGGCATCCTGCTGCAGGTGCAGTTCCCAGGGCGTTACACTTGAGCTGGCAGGAATGAGAGCCCCAATCGCCACAGGAGGAGGACATCGGGACAGGCAGATGCTCTCGGAGGCGAAGGATTCCTCACTCTGTGGGAATCCACGGAGCTGCCACGGGACTCCAAGTGCTCAGACACCCTGGTCCCCTCGGCAGCCTTGGCCAGTGCTATGGTGGGAACTTGTTGCAGACCCAGGTGGGGAGGTGGGTGAGTCCAGGTGCCGTGCTGTTCCCAGAGGGAGCAGCCGAGAGCTCAGGGCCAGCTCGGGGACAGACGGCAGACGGCCACTTCCCCTCCCAGCCCTGCCTCTCCCAGAGCCTCCTGTAGTACTAAGTGGGAGCTCAGACATTCCCCAGACACACAAGCACCCGCCGCCCTCCAGTGGGTGGGGCCTGATTCCCAAAGGACCCAGCCACTTGGGGTGCCAGCTGGGGTCTTATTTTCCGACAAGCTGCAGTTCGGTCCTCTGGTCCCTAGGGCTGCGGGGGGGGGAAGAGAAGAGCAACAGCCTGAGTGGGGGTGGAAAGGAGGTGAAAGGGGGTCCCAGGGGGTCCATATCTGGCTGGTCCCACTTCTAAGGTTCAGGCTGGGTGGGCTGGGGGCTCTGGCATCCCCAGGAGGCCGCTGCAGAGCTGGGGCCTGTGCTGGCCCCTCACTGGGCGGCTGATCTGCGGTGGGAGCTTTTTACAACTACTTTGCCTTTTCCTTCCGCCCCTTCAGCGACCAGCGTCCTGCCCGGGGTTCCTGTTCTGGGGTTCAGCATTCTTTTAAAGAGCACAGCACCCTGAATTTGAGCAGAGCGATGATGCTTCACCCAAACCTTCCCCAGATGAGGTGAGGGCTGCAAACCCAGAACGTCAAGGTCAGGGGTCTCCACACCTGTGCCCAGGTCTGCAGGGACAGGGCCATCAGCCGGGCAAAGGTAGCTGCAGGAAGAGCAGGGCCAGAGCTCCCTGACCCCCTAACCGCCTAATCCCTGACCCTTAACTCCCTAAGCCCCGGCTGCCGACGGGTCCCCTCTCTCTGGGAGCGCAGGTCACACCTGGTGATGCCCAGAGGTTACTTCTGGCTCTGCACCCAGAAATTACTCCTAGTATTGCTCATGGAATCATATGGGAAGCTGGGGATCAAACCCGGGTTGGCCACGTACAAGGCTAAGGCGCTCCCGCTGTACTATAGCTCCAGCCCCAGGTCGCCGTTCTTAGGACAGGACAAGGCAAGGAAAGGTGGGCAAGTCTAGACACAGCCGCGGGGGCCTGCGGACAGAGACCCCCACTCCTGCGGGATCAGGTGCTCCCACCAACATGCTCCTCGGAGGGGCTTCCACGAAGAACAATAAGACCTTGTATCTAACAAAGTCCTTCCCGGGTGAAGGGTTTCTCCGCACCCTGCAGTCTTGCCATAAGGGAACTTGACCTGCAGGACCCATTCTAGGATCTTGAGCCGAGTCTAGAAAGTCTCAACACACTTTCCAGAGGTTAATTGGGATGCCCTGGGTGCTTCTACACTGGGGGATCCACCAAGATTTGGGGGAGCAAAACTGAACCCAAACAGGGTCCCTTGGGGAGCTGGGAGGCGGGGATGCCTGATAACCCAACCTGTGGCTTTGAAACAAGAATGTCCCTGGATGTTTTGTGGTTGCTTTGTAGAACCGGGGTCCTTGAAGTGAAGAGGGAACGTATTTGGGAGCTCAGCGCCACTCTGGAGAGCTTCGGCGCCCATGCCTACATCTAAGTGTAGAGTTCCATGTCATTGTAACCGTGTTTGCTAAATGGGGTGGAGAAAGCCAGAAACAAAAGCCTGTAGTCACGCCCGCGGTGTCCAGCTCCTCAGAACACTGTTCCCGGGCACTTTTAAGGACTCTGGACCTTTTCAGTCTGTGCAAGTAAAAGTATTACAAAATACAAATACAGACTACTAAAACCAGGGCGGAGGTTCTTTCCCTCGCTCTGGGGTCATAGAAGCCTCTGCCAATTCATGGCTCGCACCAACCCCTACTGCTGGCTGCTAGGGAGGATTAACAAAGAAAACCCGGCTTAATACATCAGCCCTGAAGTTCAGAAGTTCAGAGCAATTTGTCTTGAGAACAAAGTCTTCCCGGAGCTAAGAGGCATTCAAGGGGACTCCCGGAGTCCACTGGATTCTTAAAGATATACCTGAGACCAGACAAATATTTGATGATTCTGCAAAGCGCTGGACTTCTTTAGTTTTCCTTTTGGCCAGCGTTTCCCCAGGGGGACTTTGTTCCTCCATTAGTCTTTGCAGATGTCTGCGGTCGCTGGGGTCCCCCAGAGTGGGGCTGCTGGGGGTGGCCAGTGAGGCCTGGGTGGCGCGTGTTCCCCGCCTGCCGGTGTGTGTGTGTGTGTGTGTGTGTGTATGGTGTGTGTGTGGTGTGTGTGTGTGTGTGTGTGTGTGTATGGTGTGTGTATGGTGTGTGTGGTGTGTGTATGGTGTGTGTGTGTGTGTGTGTGTGTGCGCGCGCGTGTGTGTGCGCGTGCGTTGAGCGCTGCGCGCGGGCGGGTGGCCGGGCCGGGATGCAGATTACAAACCTGCCATCTAGAGGCGCCTTCCAGCAGCGTATATAACGCGAGCCTGGCGGCCGGCCGGGAGCTCAGTTCTGCAAACTGCTCAGCAGCCCTCGAGGCCGGAGCGAGCTCCGAGAGCGAGCGAGCGAGCGAGCCAGTCGGGAGCCGGAGCCCAGCCCAGGTGAGGAGGGCGAGGGGCCGGGCCGGGGCGCAGCGGGGCCTGGAACGCAGTTCGCACGCTCCGAGCGCACTTTTTTGGGGGCTCCCTTTGGTAACTCGCAGGGTGCGTGCTTGCAAGTCCGCGGCTTCTCCAGTGTCTGAAAGTTCTCTCTGCTGCCGCGTGGCTGGACGGCTCAGGGAACTCTGGGCGCTTGGGGGCGTCCCCTCTCCCCGTGGCAAGCGGGGGGGGTTAGTGTCCCCGGTCCCGGTGTGTGTGTGTGTGTGTGTGCGCGCGTGTGTATTGGGGCCGGGTGTGTGTGTGTGTTTGTGTTGGGGCCGGGCATCTGGGGTAGCGGCGGCGGCCCGGGGGCTCTGCAGGGACGCAGCGCGCGGCGGCTCGGCGCGCCCGGGTTGGCACGGCTGCCTACCTGTTCCGCTGCCCGCGTATCCATATGAGCCCGGGGCTCGCCAGGCAGCGTTGGACGTGCAATAGGTCTTGTGTCCGGTGCGGGGAGGGCAGCATCCAGCTCGGGGCAGAGGGGCCGAGAGCTCCGCTCGCCCAGGGTCCTGGTTGCGCCCCGCGGGTTCCATTTGAGCGTTTATTGTTCTCTTTAGAAGGTGTGAAGCCTAAAAACTTCAGTGGGCGGAAAAGAGGACGCAGGAGCAATTTCGTCATTTTAAATAGATTCCTAAGGGAAAACGTGAATTTTGTGTCCCCCCCCCCCACACACACATTTAGAATGCATGAGGGTTCCTGGGGAGCGCCGAGGTCTGGAGCAGGGGCGGGCGCTTTGCAGGGACTCGCAACTTGCAGAAAGAATGAGAAGTTGTAAAAGTCAGACGGGCCGTCTCCTTTCCCTTCTCTGCTTTGTCTCTCTTCTTCCCTTTCCTTGTCTCTTGCTTTTGTGACTCCCCCTCCTTCTCTCATTCCCCCTGCTTGAAACTGGAGAGTTGCGTTTCTCAGGAGTGGGGAGGCCCGGGGAATGGTTTACAGCCTTTGACAGGGTTTGGTGCCTTGGCAGACCCCGAAACTTCAGTCTGCAAATCCTCCTGGTGGTTTTTAAAGGCAGAGACTGCCTTTGTGCCCCTGTATTTATTCCAGAAAAGCGCCGAGACCAGATTGGCGGCCCAGACAGGACTGTGCGGCTGCCCCTGCGGCTGGACTCTGGCAGATTTTGAGCGGATAAAGCCCACCCCCCCCCCCCTTCTGCTGCAGGACCCCCTCCTCCACACGCAAGCTCTAGCTTGGAAACAATTTACTCTTTTCCCTCTGCCTCTGCTTAGAAACCCTGGAACGGGGAAACAATTGGGGGCTGGGAGGGACCCCTCTGGAGATGGGAGGGGGCTCTGCTGCCTCCTACAGAGTGTGCGCCCCTCAAAGTGCGAGGCCCTCCCCCCAACCCCCCGCGCATGCCCCCGAGGAATACTTGGCCCCCCAGCAGGGTGTGTGCCCCCAGAGTGTGTGTTCCCCCTCCCGAGTGCATGGCCCGTTTTGTTTTCTGTTTTTGTCCGGCGCAGGCTCCATGCCGGCTGGGGAAGGTGAGCTGTCCCAAGCCGGGAACTGAGCCGGTATTATGGCCCGTAATCAGGGCAGCGCCGCGACGCTTTCTGGATGAAAAACACAAAACACAACCAAAGGGGGAGAAAACCCCGCTAAAGTGGGAACAGTGGCTTTTTGTGTGCTCATGAAGGGCGGGCGCTCCGTCAGGAGGAGCTGGTGGAAATGACTCAAACCTGGGACTGCAGGGTGGGTCCGGGCACCCCCCCCCCCAGCGCCGGCTCCAGCCCAGGGGCTCCAGAGCACGCATGGAATCGGGCCCGGAACTTTCTGCCTTATGTCAGGGGCTGAGCCTCTCGTCTTCCTCCCAGCAGCAAGCCCGGCAGAGAACGGAGTTAGGAGGAACTTAGTAAAGACGAAGCCGTGTCCAGGAGCCTAGGGGCCGAGTCTGCAAAGTCTCGCTGGAGTGCCCTGAAGGAGGGAGGGGGCCGGGCTGGCGGGGCTGGCGGGCTGGGCAGCGCTCAGGATGGTTTTCTGCGGGGTTATGGGGCGCCTTTGTTAAGTAAAATCTGCTAACTTAGAATCAGATTAAAACCCCATTACTGCTTTGTTATGAAAGCATCAGGAATTGTGTATTGAATTGTGTATTTCGGAGTGAAAATTGCTGGTGGCTGGCTGGGCTCTCCTGGGACGGAGAGGCCTGGATGCCAGGAGAGGGTGTGGGGACGTCAGGGAGCCCCCAGCTGAGGCCAGCCTCTTCCTGTGTGCTATGGCCCCTGATGCTGCTAGGAGAATCTGGGGTGCAGTGCTGACCCCGGCTGAACTGGGACTGACCTGTGTGTTTGCGTGCATGTGTGGGTGTGTGCATCTGTGTGTGTGTGCACATGCGTGCATGTGATTGTGTGCATGTAGTGTGTGCATGACTATGAGTGTGTGTGACTGTAAGTGCTTGTGAGTGTGTGGCTGTGTGCATGTGGTGTGGGTATGCATGCACGTGATTGTGCGTGTTTGTGTGAGTGTATGTTCATGTGTGTGCCTGTGTGACTGTGCATGAGTAGGTGTGTTTTCTGCCCATGGGCCCACCCGACTGACCCATGGATTGTCAGTTTGGGGCCCGAAGGGGTGTGGGTGCATGTCATTGGGTGCTGAGCAGATTGGGGTACCCGCTGTCCCGGGAAGCCTGTCCAGCCACGGGAGCAGACCTCTGTCACGGTCGGCCTTAGCTCTTTCTCTCTCTCTTTGTCTGGACTGCTTTCTAGCCCTGAAAGGATTCGAGCTGTTCCTTCAGCGAAAAACAGACCGAAGACGTCAGGGGAGGCCCGGCCATGTAGCCGCACTGTTCCCCCTGCGGGCTGCTGCGGTAGGGGGTGGGGCGCCCCTCTGCTATCAGCCCGGAGCAGATGGGGAGGGGCGCTCTGGCCACAGCCTGGCCGACTACGTGTAGATTCACGCGCAGGCCTCGCGGGGGGCACAACATCTCCCAGGGGGCTTTGTGGGCCACCCTCGGTTACTCCTTCAACCACCGGGCAGGGTGGCCCTTGCCCAAAGGGCCAGAGCAAGACCCCGGCCCCACTCCAGAGAAGTATCTGGTAACTTGAAGCCGGTGCCAAAGGCCCCTGGGCTGGTGGGCAGCTGCAGAGGCGTGCCAAGGGGCCTGGTGAAGGGGTCGCCCTGTGCAGAGCTGAGGGCCATGTGGGGTGGGCGCCGGCTGCCCGCTGCTTATCTTATCTGCCCCTTGGGGCCTGACTGTAACCCCACTCACCGCCACTGTCCCAGTCCGCTGTCCCCTCCCTGCGGCTGTTGTCCCCCGTCCACCCTCCCCGCCCTGTGCTTCCCCACCATCCTCCTGAGCTTCCTGCCCCAGGCCTCAGCCTTGCTCAAGGCTGCCCAGGCCTCCTTGGTTCTCTCCTTTCCGGTCACCCTTTCTCCTTGAGACCTCTGCCCCACCCCCAAAGCCGCTGGGGCAGGTGTGAGGCGTAGGACACGCTTAGATGGGTTCCCCACACCTCCAGCGGAAGTGGGGTGTTGGTGTCCGCACAGGCGGTGGGGTTCTGGAGAGACAAGGACCCCCGACAGATGACAGTTAGGGCGGGGCCAGCAAGGCCAGGGCAAGCTGTCCAAGGGCTGTGGTGGGACTGGGTCCCCGACACACCATCCCCGCCCCCGACCCAGCAAGGAAGGGGGAGGAAAGGGCCGGTTTCTGCTTTTGTTCGGAAACTGGAACCGGGGCCTGCATTGACTGTGGCCACGCCCCGCCTAATCCACTTCCTTCTCCCTGTCCGTTTCTCAAGTTTACGGATAAAAGGGCTCCCCCTGTGCCCTGCACCCTGCACCCTTGTCCACCGGGCCTCTGGGGCTTCCCACCCCAGAGAGTGGTTCTACATGGCCCGGTCCTCCCCGACATCTTGGGTCTGCCGGTTCCTTTCCCCCCACGCGGGTACTCGTGCTAGAGTATGGGTCAGCCAGGGCCGGTGCCAAGGAACCCCCACTTCGTCCCCCTGGTTTGCCCCTGCCCCGTGCCTGGCCCCACTCCACACAGACCACACCCATGCCCAGCCACGCCCGCAGCCCTGCCCCCACCCTTTACTTTTCACACGCCTGTGCATGGACATGCTGTGTGCAGCACTAAGCTAGTCTTGAGGTCAGCGTGCGTGTGTGCATGCAAGCGAGTGTGCATGCGGGCGTACGCGGTGTGTGCTTTTGTGTGGGTGTACATGTGGCGTGTTTTGTCATGCTCATGTACAGGTGTGTATGTGTGCATCTGTGAGCCTGTGTATGTGCTCATGTGTGCGTGCTTGCGCTAGTGTGTATGTGCGATGTGTGTGCATGCATGTAGATGTGTGTGCGGTGTGTGTACATGTGTGCCTGCATACATGTGTGTGTGTGTGGCAGAGACCCGTCTGGAGTACTCAGTATCCCGTGCTTCCTGGAATCTTTCCCTGCTCCTGCAGGCAGTCCGTCAGGCAGCGGAGGGAAGGCGTGAGCATGACTGTCAGGCTACACTAGGGACTGGGGTCCCAGCCCTGCAGGGCCACGCCTGACCCCCCAAGCCCTGCACTCTCTGGGC
Organism: Cryptotis parvus; assembly: GCA_021461705.1. Taxonomy (NCBI): domain Eukaryota; kingdom Metazoa; phylum Chordata; class Mammalia; order Eulipotyphla; family Soricidae; genus Cryptotis; species Cryptotis parvus. The sequence continues at coordinate 7,183 of JAJIBD010007586.1, read as the reverse complement.
CACGCCGGACCCCCAGCCCTGCACACTCTGGGCCGCCCCAAGCCCGCACACTTGGGCCACGCCCGACACCCCCAAGCCTGCAACTTGGGCACGCCTCAAGCCCTGCAGGGTACGCCTGACCCCGACACTCTGGGCCACGCCCGACACTCCCAAGCCCTGCACACTCTGGGCCCGCCTGACCCTAAGCCCTGCACACTCTGGGCCACGCCCACCCCCAAGCCCTGCACACTCTGGGCCACGCCTGGCCCCCCCAAGCCCTGCACACTCTGGGCCACGCCTGACACGCCCCCAGCCATGCAGACTGGGCCACTCCAGGCACCTGTGCTCACCACTTGCTCTGACCAGTCCATCGCTGGACGCAGCCTACGCTTCTCTCCAGAGCTGACACATGCAGGACCAGCCTCAGTAGTGCCCCCACTTTCTGGTCTTCTCATCTTTGCCCCGTGCCCTGCCATAGGGGGTCCCCAGCAGAAGCCAAGGTCCAGACTGGATGGTGGGAGGCTCCAGCCATTTTCCTTCCCCTTTAGAGCCTTCCCTCTGCTGGGAGCCTTTTCCACCATGAGGAGCAGCGTCCCTGACTCACTGACAGGCCGCAGAAGCCGGGAAGGGGTCCTGAGGCTGCCCCCCCCCCCCGGCCTGAACGTCGGGCCTGAGCAGGACATAGCCTGGCACTGTCCCCAGGGCAGTGACTACAGAGCGGCTCAGAGGGTCGTGTCCCCAAGGGAAGGGACAAAGGGTGGCAGTAAAGGCTTGGCACCCAGGTCAGCTGGCAGGGGATGGGCCTGCGCATGTCCATCAGGGCCTGGGAGGTGGCATGGAGGGCGGCAGCAGGCGCCAGCCCGGCGGTGGGCACTAGTCAGCCCTCGGCCTGCGACTCCCCATGGGGGCAGCTGAGCGCACTGGGTATAGGACACCAAAAGGGAAGCCAGTGTATATGTGAAGGGAAAAGCCAACTCGTGGTACAGGTGGGGTCACCCCTGCCGGGTGGTCACCCCGAAGAGGGGCTCTGACGGGACAGCCTGGAGGGGAAGGATTCCTCTGGGGGGGCTCCTGGGTTTATTACATGCCCTGAAGCTCTTCAGTCTGGGGGTCTTTATAACCGAGCTGGGGATCTGAAGTGCACCAGGATTAGTGGAATGGGCTGCAGCAAGCAGGGAGCAGAGTTTGGAGTGCAGGGACCAGGTGGATGGAGCTTTCCAGAAGCATTAGCCACTGGTGGCACAGGAGGGAGGGTCCTGTGGAAGCAGGTCCACGCTGCTGTCCACCCCCTGGACCCCTGACCTGACATGGACTTGGGAGTTAGCTGCCTGCAGTGTGGGGGCCCCGTGGTGGGGAGAAGACGTCCACCACCTTTTAGGGAGGCGTTTTCCTCTTACACAGGCCTGTTACTGCAGTTCCCACAGGCGCACCCGAGCACATCCTGGGGGACAGAGGGAACCTGTAGGTGGCAGCCTCAGTAGGTGTCTGGGGAAACCTTTCCCAGGTACCTTGGTCTTGACTGTGGGTGTGGTGGGACAGTTCACTGTGTTGGTCTCACTTGGTCAGTTCACACTGTTGGTCTCACTTGGTCAGTTCACACTGTTGGTCTCACTTGGTCAGTTCACACTGTTGGTCTCACTTGGTCAGTTCACACTGTTGGTCTCACTTGGTCAGTTCACCTGCTAGTCTCACTTAGTCACTGCTGGTCTCACTTGGTCAGTTCACACTGTTGGTCTCACTTGGTCAGTTCACACTGCTAGTCTCACTTGGTCAGTTCACTCTGTTAGTCTCACTTGGTCAGTTCACACTGTTGGTCTCACTTGGTCAGTTCACTCTGCTAGTCTCACTTCGGTCAGTTCACACTGTTGGTCTCACTTGGTCAGTTCACACTGCTAGTCTCACTTGGTCAGTTCACTCTGTTAGTCTCACTCTGGTCAGTTCACACTGTTGGTCTCACTTGGTCAGTTCACTCTGCTAGTCTCCGGTCAGTTCACACTGTTGGTCTCACTTGGTGTTCTAGTCTCGTCAGTTAACTGTTGGTTCACTTGGAGTTAGGTGGGTTCACTGGTATTTTCACACTGTAGTTCAGGTCGTTCAACTGCTAGTCTCACTTGGTCAGTTCACACTGCTGTCTCACTTGGTCAGTTCACACTGCTGTCTCACTTGGTCAGTTCACACTTCTGGTCTCACTTGGTCAGTTCACACTGTTAATCTCACTTGGGTCAGTTCACACTGCTGATCTCACTTGGTCAGTTCACACTGCTGATCTCACTTGGTCAGTTCACACTGCTGGTCTCACTTGGTCAGTTCACACTGCTGGTCTCACTTGGTCAGTTCACCTGAGGTCTCACTTGGTCAGTTCACACTGCTGGTCTCAGGTAGTCAGCTCAGAGTGTGGGTCCTACTCAGTCAGTTCACAGTGTGGTCTCATTCAGTCAGTCCACGCTGATCTCACTTGGTCAGTCCACAGTGTGAGTCTTACACAGTCAGTGGGAGACAGGACATGCCCGAAACAGCAATGGTGACTGCATCTAGGGGTTTGGCACCAGGTTTTGGCACCCTGCTACAAAATTTGTGGGGGGTTGGAGCAAGATACCGCTGGGCGGCTGCCCTCTGGTTCGGGGGTTTGGGGCACAGTCTGGCCGTCAGGCGTGTGGAGCAGCTTCTTGTCAGCTTGAGGTGGCTCGGGTGATGCGGGCCGGCACAGAGGCGGGAAGGGTTGGGATCCTAGCCGTGTGCAGGTTTGGAGGTGCAACCCCAGCCTCACGGGGACACCAGAGACAGTGTCCCCTGGCCTGTCCTATTGGGCAAATGCTATTCCCGCCTCACAGGGTGCTGGAGCCGTGCTGGCCTGCAGGCGGTGCCCCGAGTGGTAGCCCTGCCCGGCTCTATCTGTTTGTAGCCCTAGATTGCTCTTGCCTCTCCCTTTGCCTGGCAGAGCTGACTGGAAAGGGTCTTGAGGCAGGTGCCGCGGCGAGGTTGCCCTGGAATGACGTGGCCCGTGTGTGTGCTCTCCCCTGCAGGCCCGCAGTGCCCGCCCCCGGTCCTCACCATGGATCTGCACCTCTGGGACTACGCTGAGCCTGGCAACTTCTCCGATCTGAGCTGGCCTTGCAACAGCAGCGACTGCATTGGCGTGGACACGGTGCTGTGCCCTGGACTAGCCAGCAAGAGTGTCCTGCTCTACACACTCGCCTTCGTTTACATCTTCATCTTCGTCATCGGCATGATCGCCAACTCTGTGGTGGTGTGGGTGAATGTGCAGGCCAAGACCACTGGCTACGACACGCACTGCTACATCCTGAACCTGGCCATCGCTGACCTGTGGGTGGTGGTCACCATCCCGGTCTGGGTGGTCAGCCTGGTGCAGCATAACCAGTGGCCCATGGGCGAGCTCACCTGCAAGGTCACGCACCTCATCTTCTCCATCAACCTCTTCGGCAGCATCTTCTTTCTCACCTGCATGAGTGTGGACCGTTACCTGTCCATAACCCGCTTCCGTGCCACCTCAGGCCACCGGAAGAAGCTGGTTCGCCGCACGGTCTGGCGTCCTGGTGTGGCTGCTGGCCTTCTGCGTGTCCCTGCCCGACACCTACTACCTGAAGACTGTCACATCGGCCGCCAACAATGAGACCTACTGTCGCTCCTTCTACCCCGAGCACAGCGTCAAGGAGTGGTTGGTGGGCATGGAGCTGGTGTCCGTGGTGCTGGGCTTTGCCATCCCTTTCTGTGTCATTGCTGTCTTCTACTGCCTGCTGGCCCGGGCCATGGCAGCGCTCCAGCGACCGGAGAAGCACAGTGGCCGGAAAATCATCTTCTCCTACGTGGTGGTGTTCCTGGTGTGCTGGCTGCCCTACCACTTGGTGGTGCTGCTGGACGTGGCCTCTATCCTGCACTACCTCCCCTTCACCTGCTCACTAGAGAACTTCCTGTTCACAGCGCTGCACGTCACGCAGTGCCTGTCGCTGGTGCACTGCTGCGTCAACCCCGTCCTCTACAGCTTCATCAACCGCAACTACCGCTACGAGCTCATGAAGGCCTTCATCTTCAAATACTCGGCCAAGACGGGCCTCACCAAGCTCATTGATGCTTCCCGGGCTCTGACACTGAGTACTCGGCTCTGGAGCAGGGCACCAAGTGATAACCGCGCCCTCTGCCACCTTGACTCTGGTGCCCGGGATGCCCAGACTCCGCTTTCCTCGGGGCGTGGGGCTGCCCTCTCCGTGCCTGAGACAGACCCCCAGCAACTTTGGGCCTAGGAGACGGGGGTGCTGAGAGTTGACTTGCTGGACTGTCTGTCCCTCCATACCCGCTGTCGTGTGGTCGTGGGCGTTCTGCCCATCCTGGTTTTTCAGGCCTGAGCAGGGTTGGGCCACCCTGGTGCAGACTGGACACGTGCCCGCCAGCCCCCGTGCGTGTTCTCACCTCCCTCCTCCTCCCCCGAGGCTTTCTAGGGTGTAGGGGTGATTTGTATTTAAATAGCAACTTCTATTTTCGCACTCTTGGCATATCTTGTCTCTGTATTTGAAAGTTTCAATCTATTTTGAAATAGTGTCCGGGAGGTTGGTTGCCCACCTGTATCCAGAATGTTATAGTTTTCAGGCGAATTTGACGTGGGTGTGGGCTTTGGATGACATTAATCGGTAGCTGTGCTGAAATGATGCTTATATACATATCTATAAATATATAAATATATATATATATATAAAGAGAGGCCAACTTGGCCGAATGTTTTATTTACGATAGTTTTCTATGTGTGTGGTGCTCTCTGCCGCCGGGAGAGCCCAGGCTGCCCCGTGCTGTGGCTTGTGACGTGCTTGTAAATGACGATGGGGGAGGACAAATTCTGTGAGCAGCCGAGTCCACAGGGTTCTCCGCGTTTGTAAGTTATTTTTCTGTTTTTTAAAATAAAGATTCTTGAGTTTTTCCCTAAAAGAGGCATTGGGGGTCTTTGTTTCCTGTTGCTTCATTTTGGTATGCTGAACCAGAGACTCTCAGACATGGGGCAGAGCTGCTACTTCCTCTCCCTGTGCCCATCCACTCATGAGGCGCCTGGGAGGCATGGTGGGTTCTAGCTCTGGACTGCCACCCCAGCAGAGCCTCACAACAAGCCAGATGACCCCCCACTCCATGTGGGCCACCATTTTCCACATCCGACTTCCTCTCGTCAGAACTCCACCCAGCAGAGCAGACTATCACAGCTCGTCTTGCGCTGCCGCAAGCGGCCGTGGTTCATCAATAAATGCCTTATTTAGAGGTGACTACAAGAGTATGCCACCTGCACGGCAAGCCTGGCAAGGTGCTCGTGTCATATTTGATATGCCAAATACCAGTAACATTTAAATTAGGTCATTCCCATGACCTAATATAATGGTTTGAGGCTCTTTATGTTCCTGGAGCAAGCAGATGCCTTTGGGTTCTACTAGCATGAGACAGGACATATGGAGATATTACTGGTGCCCGCTCTAGCAAATAGATGATGAACAGGAAGATAGTGATAGTGATAGTGCTTCCTTTTGTGCTTCTGTTTTGGTGTGGCCAGGATGAAAGGCTTTCCCGACCCATGGACAGGAAGAGATCATCCAGGCACAGCTGGATTATCCCAACACATGATTATCCCCCAACATGGCCCCTCCCCTAACTGGTCCAGTGAGTATTGGTTTGGCCACGTAGTCATGATTTGAATCACTTGATCACTTGATCACTTGACATCCTGTTTTTGTTGATTTGCTTGAGCGGCGGCCCAGTAACGTTTCCATTTGACCCTGTCACATGGCAGTGTATCCCAATGGCATCTGCTTGCTCCAGGAAGACGAAGAGCCTCAAACCGTTCATTCAGGGTCTTGATGAAGAAGTCTGACCATCTTGTAGGTGGGCGGCCACATGATCTTTTGACATCCCATGGGATCCAGTCGGTACGGCTCTAGTCCAGCGGTCGTCATGGTTTTATTTTTTGTTTTTCTGGTGATAAGAACTCAGATTTCTGGGCTTCAGCATGATTACCATGGCTTCATGGCCATGGTAATCATGCTGCCCTCATGGTAATCATGCTGCCCTCATGGTAATCATGCACAACTGTTTGCAGCGTCTTAGGTGGATGAATGGACAGTGGGTGCCTGGCGGGTCCTCACAGACCACCTGGGGCTGACTGGAAAGAGCCCCTGCCAGGTAGCATGTGAGCATGCTGAGAATCCAGGATTTAAGAAAAAACCCGAGATGAAACAAACAAACAGCCCGAGGGTCAGGGCTGGCCCAGGCAGACCCCAGGCTGTGGTGGCCCCGACAGTACCCCTGGAAGCATGGCCCAGTCCTGTCCCGCCCGCCCCCTCTCTGTGACCCGCCACTTCCCTGACACAACCAATAGAGGGTCCTGCTCTGGGCAGGCTTCAGCAGCCCCAGAACCTGAGGCCGCCCGTAAGCAGCAATGGCTGTGCCCTGAGTCAGTAGCTTCCAGGTACAACGTCTGCTCTGGTCCCGGAACCCCACACTCTGCTCCCTGATGGGGCGGTCACACTCTGTGCCCCTCCTTTCTGTAGGAGGACTTGCACTAATGGGAGGAACTGACCCCTGACCGTGTCAGCGTGGGTACCAGAAGCACCCCACATCCCACCCAGGCTGCCGGGCACTTTCTTCATGGCCAGATGATAGGAGCTCGGGGCAGTGGGCTGGGTCCCTGGGCACGTGCACCTGCTGCTCGGGTGAGGATCTGGGGTGCATTGTCCCTCAACAACTGTGAAGGAAGTAGGGACTGTGCCCATGAGGCTGATGCTCAGAGATCACATCACACTCGGCGTCCACCCTATACCTAGAGTCCACGCTGCACTCAGTGTCCACCCTGTACTGAGTCCACACCATACTCCGCATCCACCCTGTACCAGAGTCCAGGCTGCACTTGGTGTCCACGCTGTACCCAGTGTCCACACTGCACGAGGGCATCAACCCTGTACTGAGTCCACACTGCACTTGGTGTCCACGCTGTACCCAGTGTCCACACTGCACAAGGCATCAACCCTGTACTGAGTCCACACTGCACTTGGTGTCCATGCTATACCCTGTGTCTACATTCCACTCGGTGTCCACCCTGTAACCAGTGTCCACACTGTACTAGCCATCCGTACTATGCCAGCTTGTCCACTGTCCTTAGTTTCCTCTTGACCTTGGCGTCCACGCTGTGTTCGTGCTGTTTTCTCCGAACAGTACTGTG
>JAJIBD010007585.1:0-114785 GCA_021461705.1 Cryptotis parvus | reverse complement strand
GTTATCCTGGCACAGGTTGGGAGTGATCCCCAAAGCACTGATGGGGAGTAGCCCCAGGCACCTCTGTAGGAGGACCCCAGCCCAGCATCCTAGAAACAGAATCCTTTACTGCTCCCTGCACTTGGGCGGAGCAGAGCCGAAGTCCTTGGAACCTTCCCAGAGGGAGTGGCGAGCAGCCGCCAGGGTAACCATCTTGTTGCTGTTGTCCGGGGCCACACAGGGTGCTCAGAGCTTTCTCCTGGCTCTGCACTCAGGGCTCATACCTGGCACTGCTTGTGGGACCATAGGGAAGCCGGGATTGAACCCTGGTTGGCCGCGTGCAAAGGCTAACGCCTCCCCCACTGCATGATGGCTCCAGCCCTCAGCTCCAGTTGGAGAAGTGAAAGGCCCCTGTGACGTTGAGTGTCCTGGGATCCCCCGCCCGCTGGGATGAGTCACCCTGCTGTGGCTAACTCAGCTCAGCATTCTGAGAGGGAGGTGCCGCCCGGCGGTGTCAGAGGACGTCAGATGTGAGGCGCTCCCAGCAGAATCTGCTCTTCCTCCCCGACCCGTCCTCTTCCTGTGGTGGTCACAGGCATCTCCCCTACCCCAGGAGCCCTCTGGCCTCTGAGTCTCAGAGATCTGCCCTCGGCAGAGCTCTGTGTGTCAGAAAAGAGGGACGGTCGCCGGCCTTCACAGGCGCAGCCTAGTTCTCCCCCCGCCCAGTCACAGACTGTCGGGGGCCTGGCCAGCAGCCCCGCACAAATGAGGAAGACCTAGATCTTGCTGGACTTCATCCCCTGCGGAAAAAGGTGAGGGACGGACTTGGGAGAAACTCTGCCTCTGCCGCTGCTACTGCTGAGAAAGAAAAGAAAGACAGGACGCACACCCATGCAGTGGGAGCTCTGGACAGCAGCACGCGCTTTACTGGACACAGTTTAAGCCTTTATACAATATTTGGGCGAGCACACATCACAGGGCCTTTGCAAGCTCCTGGGCCATTATAACAGCAGAACAAATGACAGTCACAGATTTAGCATTTGCAAGGTAACATTTGCAAGGTACCAATCATTGATTTGCATACCCCCTGTGGTCAGAGGTCAGAAGACCAGGCACATTCTGCCTCACCTTAGCTCGAAAAGCACAGATGCTTTGGGTGTAACCTTATGGGCTGGGCCCATTTCTGGGTCCCGCCCTTAGGGTCTTGTGGTGGGAAAATGCTGGACCCAAGGCTAGCAGCTGAGAGCCCAACAACAGAGCGTGCTCTCTCACCCCCATAGCAACTCTCCAGCTGCCCGGACCCCTGCCACTCACGGCACCCAAGGGGGGGGGGCAGCAGTGAGGTGGGCACACCTCTTCCGGAAGTCAGGAAGTCAGGCCGGGCAGGGTCTCCGAACCCTAGGACCACCTCTCCCACCCACCCCGCAGGGAGGGCTTTAGTTTGCTGATGTTTAAGGGGTGCTTGAGCCTTTACACACCAGAGAAAGAACAGGAAGTGCTGGGCCCAGATAGGCCCTGGGTCAGGGCACAAAGTGAAATGAGGTACCTGAAGCTGGGGGGTGGGGGGGGGAGAAGGCACCAGGGGCAGGAAACAGCCCTCTGCTGGGAGCAGGCCGCGGCAGAGCGGGTGGACAGCAGAGGGGCCCCCCCGCAGGGGGCACCCAGAGTCCCAGCCCACTTGCTCACGGGCTTAGTCTCCCCACCGAGATCCCAGAGGTTCCTGTTACAGACCCAGAACCAGGGGAGGCCCCTAACCCCAAAACCCCAAAGCCTGACCAGACACTGGGTCCCCGCCCGCACAGAGGCTGCTGGCCCTCACCAGGGGGAGAACCCAGGGGGCCTGGCCACTCAGGGAGGGGCTCCCCAGTAGGAGGCCCTATGCCCAACTGACTGGGTCCTACCCCCAGCACCTCGGGACGACGGAGCTGCCCCCAGAAAATGGACAGGGAAGAGCCTGGCTCCAGAGCCTGTTCTCATCCTGCCCTGGGCTCCTGCGCCCAGCCTGGCTCCAGGGCCTGTTCTCATCCTGCCCCGGCTCCTGCACCCCAGCCTGGCTCCAGAGCCTGTTCTCATCCTGCCCCGGGCTCCTGCACCCCAGCCTGGCTCCAGAGCCTGTTCTCATCCTGCCCTGGGCTCCTGCACCCCAGCCTGGCTCCAGGGCCTGTTCTCATCCTGCCCTGGGCTCCTGCACCCCAGCCTGGCTCCAGGGCCTGTTCTCATCCTTCTGCCCTGGCAGAAGCTCCCATCAGGGACTTCAACCCTAATTCCCACTGGAGACCCCTACAGCCGAGCCTAGGGCCGGTCTCAGAACACATGAGGGGCCCATTCTATGGCCCTGTCAGGAACAAGGGGACTCAGCAACCACCCTCACCCCACCGTGAGGCGACAGGGCAAAGGGAGGGATGGAAGGTTGGGGTGCCCCTTGGGGCCTCTTCCTGCCTCCCCAGGCAGCCTCTCAGGGAGGCCTGGGGAGACTGAGCCTCTGGCTTCTGACCGACCTGTCTGGAGCGTTTATAGGAGGAGCTGAGTCAGCAGTTAGCCGCCAGTAACCGGCATGCTCCGCCTCCTTGGGGAGCCCAGTCCTGGCTGACCCTGACCACACCACCAATGACCTGGCCCTTCTACATTTGTGGGCCACTCGGACTTGGTGCTCTGGGGACCACACGGTCCGGACAGCGCCAGGGCCCACACAAACAAGGAAAGTGCGCCTCCAGGGCCACCTCCTCACGCCTGGTCTGGGGCTGGCTGGAGAGAGAGCAGTGGAGGCCCCTGGCCTATTCTGTTCCTGACCTGCTGCGGTCAGTCTGTCCAACCGCCCACCCAGACAGCAGCCTCCGCTCATGTGCGGCAGGAAGCAACGTGGCCCTCCAGAGGGGCTCCTGGTGCCCCCATGTGACTCTCTCGCCAAACCCTTTCACCTTGGCTGATCCTAATACTTTCCTTTTTAAGGCCTCTCCGCCCAGCCCCATGTTGGGCGGGTGGGGCTTCCTCCCCTAACCATGCTGGGGCCGTGGGCAAACATGGACGAACCTGGGGTCAGGCCTGTGCTCCAGCCCTCTGCGGCCAACCTGGGCCTCAATCTTAACCTTTCTGGGGAGGTTTATTTGTTCTGGGCTCTGGGTGGCCCAAACCTTCCTCAGGGTTTACTTGTTTGTTTGTTTGTTTTGGATACACTCCAGCGGTGCCCAGAACTTCCTTCTGGCTCTGCACTCTGAATTACTGGTTGGCTCGGGAACCAAATGGGGTGCCAGGGATTCGAACTGGGTCAGCTGCTGCAAGACGTTTGCTCGGCCCCAAATTTTAACACTGTCAATCACAGACTGCTTGAAAACGCCCAGTGACCCAGCCTGGGCGTCGTGGGCTGGTTGCAATCCACTTTGACCAGGTCGGGCTGTTCCCGTCTCCAGGTGCTGACTGGGGCCCGGCAGAAAACACTCTGAAGCTTCCAATCCTCGAGGCCATCCCTCGGGAAGGGTGGGTGGGGGGGTACCCGCTGGCCGCCCCCGCGCCCCCAACGCTCATTCAGGGTTACTAGCGCGGCCTCCCACCCACCCGGCCCGTAGTGCGAGAGCCCCGCGCCGAGGCCGGCCCACGCTCCGGCAGAAGAGGGGGAGCACCGCGGCGGGGGACGGGACGGCGCAGGGCTGGACGGGACCGGCAGGGCCTGGACCCAGCACGCAAAGTCGGGCTCGCGTCCCACTGCCCGCGCTCCGCTCTGCCTCTCCGGGCCTCGCAGAAACACCCCGCAGAACCGATCAGCGAGGCTGGGTGCCCAGGCAAGCCCGAGAGGGCGAGGGGAGCGAGGAAGGGAAGGCCCCGGGGACACCCCACGCCCCAGCTGGACGCAGCAGGTCGGGCCGAGCCCCACCCGCCTGGACTCACTTGGCCGAGAGCGTGTTGATGGAGCCGGTGACGAGCATGAGCCCGGCCAGAAACAGCTGGTACTTGGTCCAGGCCATGGGGACGGAGGTGGAGAGCGCGGAACCCCCAAGGGCTCCCAGCACCTCCGGCGACCTCCCGCTACAGCTCCCGGAGCGACTCGGGACCAGGTCCAGGGGCCGGGGTCTCAGCTGCCGCCGCTTCCGGGCCCGGGGTCACGTGACCGCTTGGCCCCGCCCCGCGCCGGCCCGGCCGGTTCCCGACCATTCGCCGCCGGGTGCGGCGCGGTGGCTGCTCGCTGCCGGTGCCCGAACTCTGCTGGGCTGCGGCGGGCCGTGTTGGGACCCGCGGGCGGCAGACGGGCGATGCCATGGGAAGGCCACGCCGTGGAGCTGCTGAGCTGGACCTTGTCGGAGACAGAACCCAGGGGCTCGTGGGAATGGGCGCTGCAGGGGGCCCGGGGACTGGTCCCTCCCTAGGCGCCCAGGCTGAGGGGTGGCTGCACCTCCAGAGAAGCGGTGGGAGTTCCGAGGCGGAGGAGGAGAGGAGATGGGAGACATAAAAGTTCTGTTTATCACTCCAGGGAGAGATGGAGCGGACTCAGATCTCCCCGCGTCCACTGCTCCTGCCCGGGCACCCCGCGATGCGCGAGAGAATCCCCGTAGACTTGTTTGCAGCATTTGAAAGTGTCCATTTGGGGGGCCGGAGCGATAGCCCAGCGGGTAGGGCGTTTGCCTTGCACGCGGCCGGCCTGTGCCGGCCTGGGTTCGATCCCCGGCATCCCATATGGTCCCCCGAGCACCATCAGGAGTGATTCCTGAGTGCAGAGCCAGGAGTAACCCCTGAGCATTGCCGGGTGTGGCCCAAAAAAAAAAAAAAAAAAAAAAAAAAAAGAAAGTGTCCATTTGTTTGCAGCATTTGAAAGTGTCCTACTTTGGGGTCCGGAGATACTACGGCGCGGAGGGCGCCCGCCTTGAATGCACCTGACTGCTGTTCCACCCCCCACACCTCCTATGGTCCTCCGAGCCCCGCCAGGGGTGATCCCTGGGCACAGAGCCAGGAGCAAGCCCTGAGCACCACCTGGTGTGGCCCAAAAAACCAAAACTGGGCAAAGAACCCTGACCTTGAAAATCCTATAGCTGATTCTCAGCCCCCTCCCGGCCACTCCCCTCGGTCCTCACGTGCAGGCCTCTAGGCTACCAGGCCTGGTACCTGGCTTCTCCCCACACCTGGCTGCCCAGAGACCTGCCTGCCAACCCCTCCCGATCCCGACCTTGAATTCATGACAATGAAAAGCTCTCGGAGCGTGAGTAGGGAGCCTACAGCGTGGGGGCTGGTGGAGTTCTGGACAACACAGAGGGGGTGTCCCTGGGTGGACAGAGAAGGGCCCACCCCCCACCCTCAGCAGGAAATGGTCTGACCTGCAGCAGGCTTGAGGGGTCATGTGGGAATTTCCCCCTTTGCTTTCTTGCTTTCTTTCCTGCTTGCTTGCTTTGGGGGCCACACCCAGCAGTGCTCAGGGTTTGCTCTTGGCTCTGCACTCAGGGATCACTTTTGGTGAAGTGATCCTCAGGGGACCGTGGTGGATGCTGAGATCAAACCCAGGAATCAGCCGCGTGCAAGGCAAATACCCTCCCTGCTGTGCTGTCTCTCTGGTCCGGCCCTTCTTTCTTTCCTGGAGCCTGATGGTGGGGAAGATGGAGATGGGGAAACTTCCTCCATCCTAGATAACACGTTTGTGACTTGTGACTATGAAGGAATCCACTTGGTTATCTAAGTATATTTACAGGGCATGGGGCTGTATGGGAGATGATGGACAGATGGACAGACAGATGGACAGACGGGTGATGGAAATAGCCCCTGCCCCAAGACTGGCACTCCACGCCATGGCACCATTCCCATAGGAGGTGGAGCTCTATTCAGTGGGACGCTGGGTCATTCTGATGTAGGAGGGCCTCACGGTGGCTTATGTGAGGGCAGGAAGGAGAGATGGTTGCTTTATCCCCAGCAGCCTCTGCCACCGGGACCAGCTGGGCAGGCTAAGGACTGATAAAAGGCAAGTCTGTGCTGAGCGCCTGCACGGCGCGGGCCTGAGCCCCACCAGCCCCACAAGGTGACCGTCAAGCCACACCTGACGTCCGCTTGATCTCTAGGCACGGAATTGATCCTCACCACTTGAGATTTCTCGGGGAGCCACGGATTCGGGCTGGGGCAAGGAATTGCTCTTTGCAGGAAAGGAAAGTCAGTCCAAGGCCTTACCCAGGGTTCCTCAGGGTTCTTGTTTTCCCCGCAGAAAAGAATTTTCAGGAGTAAACGAGCATTGAAGTAAAACAGATTTTATTATGGAGGTTTTAAGATGGGGGAGGAAAGAAAGTGAGAGAGAGAGTACACATCTCAAGAGGGGGAGATGCGGGCACCACATGTGCTCGGCCACGTGGGCTCAGGCAGCATATGCTCGCTCTCCTTTGGTGAGGACGGCTTTTATAGATTTCTCCCCAAGCTACTCCCATACGGGGCTTTACCTAGGTTAAGGTCCGTTGTTAGGGGCCGTTGCCAAGGGAGTGGACTTTGGGAGTGATCTTCTTTGAAAATCTCTTTTTCTTGACCTGTTTCTGCTGGATCTTCTGTCCTGGAATGCAACTGGATTAAGGGCTGAGCAGAGAGACAGGTTGATCCAGCTCCCTCAGGGTCTATTGTTGGTTAATGGGTCTTATCAAGTCTTCATTCCTCGTTCCAAAAGGTGACTCTGACTCTGGGCAGCCTTAGGGCAAGAATTCATTGCCTCGTGGGCCCCCCCTGTCTGCCTGCCTACATCAATTCTGCATTCTGCCCCAAGTGTCCAAGACAAGGGCATTATCCTGAACATGACCAATGACCAGCACGGTCACCAGCCAGCATGATCTCACTAGCAGACAGACTTTGTCTGTCCACGTCCATTGTAATTCATCGCGGTGCTCAGACCATTTGCCAAACCCAGGATTTCCTGATAAATATCCCCTGATGTCCATTGGACAACAGCCTAAGAGTCAGGCATAATGACCAAGGGGAAACCAGACCCATGCCCTAGAGTCGGGACTTTTAGGAGGGAGAGAGGTGACCCCCTAGGGCGGTGTGTGAGGTAGAGACCTGGGAAGAAAACCTTTTTCTTTTACTTTTTTGTTGTTGTTGTTTTGGTCACACCCAAAATGCTCAGGGATTGCTCCTGGCTCTGCACTCAGGAATTACTCCTGTAGTGCTGGGGGACTCTATGGGGTGCCAAGAATTGACCCCAGGTTGGCCCTACCTGCTGTACTATGGCTCCAGCCCCAGGAGTGACTTTCTCAAGAGGGGTGGGAGCAAGGGCATGAGGGCAGAGCTGTCCTGTGTGTACCCCTGTGCGGGCAGTGGGCACCTGTGCGGGCAGTGGGCAGCTGTGGCGGGCAGCGGGCGCCTGTGCGGGCAGTGGGCACCTGTGTGGGCAGTGGGCACCCGTGTGGGTTGTGGACATAATGCTCACGGGCAGCGGGCACCTGTGCGGGCAGTGGGCACCTGTGCGGGAAGTGGGCACCTGTGCGGGCAGTGGGCACCTGTGCGGGAAGTGGGCACCTGTGTGGGAAGTGGGCAGCTGTGCGGCACCTGTGCGGGCAGCAGGCACCTGTGCGGACAGCAGGCAGCTGTGCGGGCAGTGGGCAGCTGCGCGGGCAGCGGGCGCCTGTGTGGGCAGTGGGCAACTGTGTGGGCAGCGGGCAGCTGTGCGGGCAGCGGGCACCTGTGCGGGCAGCGGGCGCCTGTGTGGGCAGTGGGCAACTGTGCGGGCAGTGGGCAGCCATGCGGGCAGCGGGCAGCTGTGCAGGCAGTGGGCAGCTGTGCTGGCAGTGGGCACCTGTGCTGGCAGTGGGTGCCCGTGCGGGCAGCAGGCGCCTGTGCGGGCAGTGGGCACCTGTGCAGGCAGCGAGCACCTGTGTGGGCAGTGGGAGCCTATGCGGGCAGTGGGCACCTGTGTGGGCAGTGGGCGCCTGTGTGGGTAGTGGGCGTAATGCTCATGGGCAGCGGGCAGTAATGCTCACGGATTACTCTTGGCTCTGCACTCAGCAATTACTCCTGGTGGTTCTCAGGGGACTTTATGGGATGCCGGGATTAAACCGGGCTAGCCGCTGCAAGGCAAATGCCCTACCCACTGTACTATCACATCAGTCCCATGAAGGCCAGTGTTCTGACCTTAGTTGGGGACTTTTATGGTGGAGGGGTGGGGGTTTCCGGATCGAACCCAGATCTAATACATGCCAGGCTGACACTTTGCCATTGAGCCAAAAACCCTGGCCTGAGCTGGGATGTATTTGTCCAAGTTTGCACTTGAATAAATTGCCGCCTGGAGTTGTATAAAATGCAAAGAGCCTCTCATTTCCAGAGTCGTATAAAATGCACACGTGGCAGTGCCTACTTTTTTTTTTTTTTTGCTTTTTGGGGTCACACCCGCGATGCTCAGGGGTCACTCCTGGCTCTGCACTCAGGAATTATTCCTGGCGGTGCTCAGTGGACCATATGGGATGCCGGGATTGAACCTGGGCCAGCGCAGGCTGGCCGCATGCAAAGGCAAACGCCCTACCCGCTGGGCTATCGCTCTGGCCCCGGCAGTGCCTACATTTTGCTGAGCCCAGCTCACTGCCTGCTGATCTGGGAGGGGAATGCTTCCGGGTCATTGTGGGCACACCCTGCTGGCTAGAGATTCAGGCACAGACGGTGCTGGTGATGCTGTGGGCATGCTGTCAGCTGGGCATGGCCTTGGCCCTTCCTGCCAGAATCTGACGTCCTGGAGGGTGATGTCAGAGTCTCTGCAGGACACACAAGGCCCCTGCACCTTCTCCTGCTCTCACCTGATGATCTCCCCTGTTGTATATCATGCTTTATAAGGGAACCCAAATGCCAAAGCTGTATTTCTCCCTATATAACTGGTCTGCACCGCTCCTGGCCACTTTCACCTTTTCCTGGCTCACAGCTTCCAAACCCTTAGAATTTCCTGTCCTGTGTCTTGTTTCTGCTGTTGAATGAGGTAATGTTTGGAAGCATCCAAGGATAATGCTGCCACCCGTCTAGTTCTGTCTTCCCCAGTCTGCCAGGAATGGGATGGGCTGGGGATGGTCATAGCCAAGGGGCTAATTATTTCATCAGTGATTTAATTGGTTAGGTCAGTGGAATGAGCTGCCCTCAAATCTCAAGCGGAGGTTCTAGGGGAGAAGGCAGTCGGGTAGAGAAGGAACCTCAACGGCCGTGATAGTTGGAAACGATCATTCTGGGTAGGCTCTGCGGGCTGAAAATAGGGCAAGGAATAAACCTGATAGCCTCTCAGTATCTGTATTGCGAACCTTAATGCCCAAAAGGAGAGCGAGGAGAGAGAGAGAGAGAGAGAGAGAGAGAACCTGCCATAGAGATAGGTTGGGGGAGGTGGGAGGGAAACTGGAGATATTGATGTTGGGAAATGTGCACTGGTGGAGGGATGGGTGTTGGAACACTGTGTGACTGAAATTCAATCAAGAACAGCTTTGTAATGGTCTATCTCACGGTGATATAACAAAAAAAGTCAATTATAAGCAAAACTAAATGCCAATATGAAAGTTTTAATGAATTTTATAACAACAACAACAACAACAAAGACAGTCACACACTTGCCTTCCATGCGGCTGACCCTTGTTTGGGTCCCAGCACCTCAATGGAGTGACCTCTAAGCACAGAACAAGGCTGAGCACAGCTGTGTGTAGCCCCGCCCCTCAAAACAAAAGGACATTACAGCCTTGAGGAGGGCAGTTGGGTATGGTTGGGTAATTCCTACAAAAGTTACACAAGCACAACCTTTGTCCCAGCACGGGCTGGGGAAGGGGCTGGGCGGGCCTCTGGACTCTTGCCTCTAGTCTTATTTACATGGATAATGAGACCTTAAGTATTTAAACTCTTAATATGTTGGTTCTTGGTGTCTGAGACCAAAATAAACTCTAACGGGCTCTCCCAACAATTGCAAGTCTGGAGCTGATGCTAAGGGTTTCCCACATGCATTTGTTTATAACCAAGAGAACCATTGGCCATCAGAAGGCAAAAGGTTAAATTAGCTCTGCTGTCTGCACCTACCACACACACTCACACACACACTCACACAAACACACACTCACAAACACACACACATGCACACATGTAACACACCACACGCATATTCACACACACACACACGGACTGCAGTGTAGCTTCAGAGAGGACCATGAAAGCTCCCTCATGTGATGCTGTTCAACGAGTCCCAAGATACTGTGTGAAGGAAATTCTATTATGTGGATTCAAGGTTTGAAAACAACCATAGGAGCCAGAGACATAACCCAGCGGGCAGGCACTTGCCTGGCACGTGGCTGTCCTGGCTCCATCCCCAGTATTCCACAGGGTCCCCCAGGAGTGATTCCTAAGCACAGAGCCAGGAGTAGGCCTTGAGCACTGTCAAACATGAGCCCCAAACAAAAGCAAAACAGAAAACTAACACATCTGAGTGCAAACACGGTCTGGGCAACCTGCTTTGTGTTTAGGAACTGTGGAGACAGCAGAGGAGGTAAAGACTCAGTTATCACAACTTGCCTTTCGGTCGCCTTTAGCACCTTATGTGATGTATATGTTCACCTATTCCAGAAGGGTCGACAGGGCGCGGGCCTGTGGCTTGGCCCTAGCGCGCCTCTTGGCAGGCTTCTGGTTTGAGCCAAGGCAGCGCAGCTGGCGATCCCCGGTGCCACCAATAGGGGAGCGAACACCGCCACAAGGCAGCAAGGGCCCAAGGACGAATGGATTCACTGGAAATATAAAAACACAGCGATGCGGCCAGGCACAGAAATGGAGGCACTTGCCTCGCATGCAACAGACCGCACTTCCGTCTCTGATGCTGCATGTGGGCCCAGAACTCTGCTGGGAGTGACCTCTGAGCACAGAGCCACGAGCAGCGCCCCAGCAATACGGGATATAGTCTACTCCATATTAAAAAACAAAACAAAAAAGCAAAGCAAAGCAAAGCAAAAGCAAAGCAAAGCAAAGCAAAGCAAAGCAAAGCAAAGCAAAGCAAAGCAAAACAAAACAAAGTAAAGCAAAACAAAGCATCCCTAAATAATAGCGGCAAAAAGAAAAGGTGCAGCAGGGGAAGACGGTGTACTTGCACTTTTAAAGCTGCCTGAGAGAGGCACCTTCCACCAGAACCCTGGGGGAAATCTCGGAAGTAGGGTCTGGCTACTTAAGTGCCAGATTAAGGTCCTGAGCTGACCCCTTGCTGTGCGCACCTAGGGGAGCCCAGGCTCTTTACACGCAAGCTCACGACATGGCCACCAGATGGCGCACGGATCCTGCTGCTATCCGCCAGCGCGTTTGTGTCTGCCTGTGCGCAAGCACAAACCCCGAAGTAGCTATTACCGGCTCGGGATTCAGGGAGATGCTGAACAGCAACAAGAGGCGCCGAGGTCCAGCTTCCGAGGGAAGGGAGGTGGGGTGGCAACTGGGGAGGATGTAGCTAAGTGTCTTCAGTCTGGACAGGACGATGACCCGCCTAAGAGGCTGTTAGGACCCCTGGTGCGGCAGGAAGCTTCAGGGGGTCTCAGAGGGTTGTGCCATAGAATCATTAGGTCCATGTCCGCTGACCTCTCTGGGCCTGCTCTCCAGGTGCTGTTAGCATATCCACCTGCGAAATAGATCTAATGGTCGTAATTACTGTATCCACCTGTGAAATAGGTTTAGTGATTATAGTTACTGTATTCACCTGTAAAATAGATCTAATGATCATCTGATGGACAATATATACACTGTCTGTCCATGGTTCACTAGGGTGCTCAATCTTGCAGCTAGGGAGAAGGGGTTGGGCCATACCCATAGGTGCTCAGGGCTTGTTCCTGACGGGTCGTGGGGGGCCATCAGTGGCACAGAGGATTGAACGGGCTGACACACACAGGTGCCTCGCCCAGCGCCCTGGCTAGCGCCTCCCAGGAACGGCTCGTGTCCCAGCAGGTCTTCAGAGCCGCTGGTTCTGCAGTTGGTCAGGGTGGAGGCTTCCCAGATTTGACTTTTTATGGGGACGTTTGAGCAAAGTCCTGCATATCTTTGCTTGAAAGCGGCCCCATGTAAAAGTTCGAAAATGTAAACGCTACGGACTAAGAAGGGAGGATCATCTTTTAGGAAGTTTTTGGATGAAGCTGTCACTTAAACTGCTGCAAAGCTTTGGGCTGTGGGTACGTCTTGTCGCCACTTGCGAAAACGACGCGCCCTCTCCCAGTGGAGATGGGGAGATGGTGGGTCGCCAGCGACAGGCGGGGACAGTGGCCGGTGGGGCATTGTGGTAGACAGGGATGGCGACAGCGTGAACCAAGCCCCCTATGGGGACTCTACTTTCACGCCTGCCCGGGACCTCCTGGATGAAGAGTCTGGAGGTATTCCTTGATGGTGAAGCTTCTAGAATCACATGCAGCAGCGGGGAGGCAGATTTGCCTCACGAAGGCCTGTCCCGAGTGCTGTGGATAGGAAAGAGCCTCCGAGCACCCCAAAGCAAGCCCCCGCCCGTCCCAAATGGCTGACAGACAGGCGCAGGGGACCTGCCCTCCACCCTGGGTGGGGTGTGACCAGTGCGGGAGCCGGAGGCGGGGTGGTGGGGCAGAGGGAGGCTGCGTGGGTGGGTGCGTGCGTGGGGCCACCCAGAGACTGGAGCTATCCGACCCTTCTTGGACCCCTCTCGAGAGGCTCTTGTGTGGATAATGAAAACCCCACAGTTGTCCTGGAGAGGCAGCCCAGACAGCCCTGCCCTTTAGTCGCCTTTCCCAGTCTGTCCAGAGGAACGGACATAGACAGTCCCGTGCTCCATCTCTGCGCCCCTGGGACTGCCGGAAGCAGAAGGTCCTGTGCTCCATCTCTGCGCCCCTGGGGCTGCCGGAAGCAGAAGGTCCCGTGCTCCATCTCTGCGCCCCTGGGGCTGCAGAAAGCAGAAGGTCCTGTGCTCCATCTCTTCGTCCCAGGGGCTGCAGGAAGCAGAAGGTCCTGTGCTCCATCTCCTCGTCCCAGGGGCTGCAGGAAGCAGGTCACGTGCTCCGTCTCTTCGTCCCAGGGGCTGCAGGAAGCAGGTCACGTGCTCCATCTCTGCGCCCCTGGGGCTGCAGGAAGCAGGTCACGTGCTTCATCTCTTCGTCCCAGGGGCTGCAGGAAGCAGAAGGTCACGTGCTCCATCTCTGCGCCCCTGGGGCTGCAGGAAGCAGAAGGTCCCAGGTCAAGTGCTCCATCTCTGCGTCCCAGGGGCTGCAGGAAGCAGGTCACGTGCTCCATCTCTTCGTCCCAGGGGCTGCAGGAAGCAGAAGGTCACGTGCTCCATCTCTTCGTCCCAGGGGCTGCAGGGAAGCAGGTCACGTGCTCCGTCTCTTCGTCCCAGGGGCTGCAGGAAGCAGGTCACGTGCTCCATCTCTTCGTCCCAGGGGCTGCAGGAAGCAGAAGGTCACGTGCTCCATCTCTTCGTCCCAGGGGCTGCAGGAAGCAGGTCACGTGCTCCGTCTCTTCGTCCCAGGGGCTGCAGGAAGCAGGTCACGTGCTCCATCTCTTCGTCCCAGGGGCTGCAGGAAGCAGGTCACGTGCTCCGTCTCTTCGTCCCAGGGGCTGCAGGAAGCAGAGGTCACGTGCTCCATCTCTGCGTCCCAGGGGCTGCAGGATGGTCTCCCAGAGCCGGGAAAGCATTAGCACTTACAGGGATTTGAGATGAAAGCTTTGAACTAGCCCTCACTGGACTTCCTGTCCCAGGGAGTGGCCTGTTTCTTCCTGGTTCCGCCAGCCTCAGCGCCTACTCACCTGTAGCAGCGCCTGCTGTGCGGCTTCCCCGTTGCCGCCCAGAAACCCGCCCATCCTATCTTCTCTCCTTTTCTTTGATCGTTGTGCCACATCCAGCAGTGCTCAGGGGTCACTCCCACCCGTGCCTCAGAACCAAGTGGTGTCAGTAATTGAGCTCCAGCTTTTCTCATTCAAAGCTCCCACTTAGCCCTTTAAATAATCTCTCAGGTCCCACAAGAAGTTTCAAGATTTAAAAGATCACTCTGGCTGGGTAAGCAGCTCTCCAGCTCCTCCTCTGCCCCCGTCACTGTGTTCCTCATGCCTTTGCTCATGGTCACAATGTGGCTGCACGACTCCGGCCATCACACCTAGAGAAGTCGAAACTGCCATGTGTCCTATGCTTTCTTTTAGGGGTCCTATGCTTTTTAGGGGGTCCTGTGCTTTCTTTTTAGCCTTTTCCGGACACCCCATCTGCCCCAAATTTCCCCAAGGATCCCATACACCAGAATTGAACATGTTCACATTAAATTCAATCTTTGCAAGGACCCTCACTCCAAGCTCCCTGACTGGTTTATTTCCCAGAACAGGATAGGAGAGCAGGACCTCAGCAGGACCAGAGAGATGTTGGTGTCTGCCACCAAGGCTGAGGGGGCTCGGAGCGGGCTTCTCGCCAGGAAACCAACTTTGTGCCCAGTGACTCATGGCAAACTCGGGCAGGCTGGTATTTGGTGGGCCGTGAGTGGGCAGAATTAAAAACCTTCTTGTCAATGTTTGGCTTTGGGGTCCACAGCTGGCCATGCTCAGGGGTCACTCAGTGGGGGGGCGCTTGGGAATTGTGAGTCAGAGGACTGAGCCCAGCTCCTGTCGGGTGCTCCCGCCCTTTGGGCTGTCTCTGGGCTCCTCAGCCGCATTCTTAGGAATGTATCTGGAGCTGGGCAGGGCAGGCACCATCTCTGTGTGCCTGGACCACCGGGCTTCAGCATATTGATGCTCTCCAGGAGAGCAGGGCTGGACTGGGCTTCAGGGGGCCATGGTAGTAGGTCTGACCGGAAGAGCAGGGCCAAGTGGCTGGGAGGCCGTGTCCATGCGGGCGGCCATTGCAGCCTGAGCGTGCACACACAGAAGAGGCTCTTCATGCAGTTTCAGGCACAGACAGCCCCACCGCTGTTTCGTCTCTCACTCTGGCAGGCGTTTGGGGTCTGGAATGATGGTCTGGGTTGAAAAGAGGCTGCCTCAGAGATAGGGGCTGCACCCAGGGAAGTCTCTGGGGATGATCTGTGCTTTTGGGGAAGACCCCAAGATAGCATTGGGGGGCTTGAGGAAGGTGCCTGAGCCTGAGAGTGGAAGATCCCATCACCCCAGATGAGCTCTCTGAGATTCTGGACAAGCGCTCTCTGCTCCCTCAGGCCCTCCTTTCTCACCTGCCTGCCCGAGGCACCGTCAGGGGCTGGGAAGCTTCCTGTTGGGCATACTAGGTGCATGTTACCCATGGGTGCATAATAGGAAGATGCCCTTGGGTTCTCCAGAGCCCCTGTACCTGGGAGAGGGGCAGGGACTCCCCTGGAGCATGTCCCCTGGTGGAGGGACGTGTCCTGAGAATGCAGGCAGAAGGGCAGTGAGTGAAAGTTCTTCCTACAAAGCAGGACAGTGGACCCGGGAGAGGACAGAGCCTGGCATGGCCACGCCACTGTCCCGTGACTCTACGGGTCTCCTGGGCATGGAGCATGGTGCCTGCCCGGTGGGGGCTGTGTCCGGAGCAGTGTTGGGACAGGACCTTCTCTGGACCCTGGGGCCTGGGGTCAGACCAGAACTTTCTCTGATCACGAGTTCCTGTGGAAGCTCGGGCCTGCGGAAGGCCGTGGCCTGGCAGGGCTGGCTCCTAGCCTGCCCTTTCTCTCCGAGTCCTTGGCACCGAGGCTGGTTGGCCGTGGTGCCTCCTGCTGTCCTTGGTGCAGTATGGGGGTGGGGCTCCGGCAGGGTTTGCCCAGGGCACCGTGCCTTGGAGGGATCCTTGCTCCCTACTAATGGGATTGGGAACCACGTGTGCCTGGGGCCGTGACCCTGGGTGGCCTGGTCCCTGCTCAGCTCTGCTCGGCTGCTCTCTGGAGGAGGATGGAAGCCGCCCTGCTCTCAGCACCCCACTCCCTCCGGCTTGGGTTCTGGCATCTGTGAAGTGGGGGTGTGCAGTCCCACCTTCCGCTCTAACAGCAGTGGGAGACGCAGTCCTGGTGGATTCTTAGGGAGGGCAGGGCCAGAGGGGCTCGTGGAGGGAGGTCAGCTCTCCCCGGCCCGGCCACGCCGGGCACCTGCGAGCCGGGTGTGCTTGGTGGCATGTGTGTGCAGCGTGTGTATGTGTGCTGTGCACATGTGTGCATGTGTGCCGCCTGGTGTTTGTCCAGATGTTGATGTGGGAAATTTCCAGCATCTGAATGACTCAACCCGAGATTAGCAACCTCCATCTGCAACTGGAGGCAGAGAAGCTGGGCCCTTTCTCTGGGAGCTGTCCGGAGCCTCCTCACACCGTGGCCGTGGTTGTCTTCCTCCATGACCTATGACCTTGAACACAGCACTTCCTCTCTGTGTACCCAAATCCTGCCTCTGGGGGAAAAGGCAGACCATGGGGGGGCAGGGGAGAGAGAGAGAGAGACAGAGACAGAGACAGAGACAGAGAGACAGAGAGAGAGAAGGGAGAGAGAGAAAGGGAGAGAGAGAAAGGGAGAGAGGGAGGGAGAGGGAGAGAGAGAAAGAGAGGGAGAGAGAGGGAGAGAGAAAGAGAGAAAGGGAGAGAGGGAGAGAGAGAAAGAGAGAAAGGAGAGAGAGGGAGAGAGAGGGAGAAAGAAAGGGAGAGAGGGAGAGGGAGGGAGAGAGGGAGAGAGAGAGGAGAGAGAGGGAGAAAGAAAGGGAGAGAGGGAGAGAGAAAGAGGGAGGGAGAGAGAGGGAGAGAGAGAAAGAGGGAGGGAGAGGGAAGAGAAAGAGAAATGGAGAGAGGGAGAGAGAAAGAGAGAAAGAGGGAGGGAGAGAGAGGGAGAGAGAAAGAGAAATGGAGAGAGAGGGAGAGAGAGGGAGAGAGAAAGAGAGAAATGGAGAGAGAGGGAGAGAGAAAGAGAGAAAGGGAGAAAGGGAGAGAGAGGGAGAGAGAGAAAGAGAGAAAGGGAGAAAGGGAGAGGAAGGGAGAGAGAAAAAGGGAAAGAGGGAGAGAGAGGGAGAGAAAGAGAAAGGGAGAGAGGGAGAGAGAGAGGGAGAGAGAAGGAGGGAGAGAGAGGGAGAGGCTATACCTAGAGCTGTCGCACAGCATTCCTGCCTTTTTAGACAAGAAGGGGGACTTTCTCTGGGGACCCCTCAGGGAACAGACCCTTCAGACTTCTGACTTGGACCTTGGTGTGACCTGGGCTAGGAGGTTGGCGAGGTCACCAAGAACAAGCTTTTCCCTGGCCTGGCTCCTTGAGACAAGTTACAAATGTGTGTGTGTGTGTGTGTGTGTGTGTGGAGAGAGAGAGAGAGAGAGAGAGAGAGAGAGAGAGAGAGAGAGAGAGAGAGAGATAGGGCAACTGAGAACAGAGGAAGATCTAGCCGGATGTTGGTGGCAGGGGGACGCTGAGGGCTACAGAATTCCTCATCCCTGTCAGGGTCTGTCTGTCCCTTTATTTTTATTTATTTATTCATTTGCTTTTTTGGGGGTGGGGGTCACACCAACAATGCTCAGGGGTTACTCCTGGCTCTGCACTCAGGAATTACTCCTGGTGGTGCTCAGGGGACCATATGGGATGCCGGGGACCAAACCCGTATCGGCTGCGTGCAAGGCAAATGCCCTCCCCACTAGACTATCACTCCAGTGTCCCTCCCTTTAAAGGCGGACATTGACCTGTAGTGCAGGCTATAACGCCCAAAAGGACAGAGAGAGAGAGAGAGCGAGAGAGAGAGAGAGAGAGGTGCCTGTTATAGAGTCAGACAGGGGTTGTTGGCAGGAGGGAAACTGGGGACATTGGTGGTGGGAAGTGTACACTGGTGTTGGGGCATTGTATGCGGAACCCAGCCATGAGCGACTGGCGTAACTGTGCACCTCATGGTGATTCAATTAAAATGTCTTTAAAAAAATTAAGGGGGACATTGACAGGGTTCGACATAAGACATACTCGGGGCAGAGGGTGCCCGGTGGCGGGGGTGGGGCTGGGGGGACAGTCGTTCTCCTGGAGCTTGGTTTGCACAGACGCATACCGGCTTAAAGAGCTCAGCTACAGCTCAGGAGTCGCTGCTGAGGGAAGGATCAGCTGTTTCATCACCGTGGCGAGGGGTTGCCCGGCTGGCCGAGGCGCACAGAGGCCTCGGGAAGCTGCAGGCAATGCGGTGGGAGAGGCGGTCTCCACTCTCTCACCTTCCAGAAAGTTCTGTGTCCACGATCCTCACACGGCACGCCCACCTCAGGGTGGTGAGGTGCACACAGGTGCACAACCCACTCGTGCACACACGCAGGCACGCAGGTGTGTGCTGGCGTTTGACTTTAGTTTTGCACTTACCTGTATAAAGGCACTGGGCCACAGAGGCCATGTGAAGCGAGGAGCCTCCTGTGAAGACCAAGGGCCCAGGCCATAAGCACCCCAAGGCTCAGTCTGGCCCATTAGATAGCTGTGAGCGGGTGTGACATCACCACCTTAGATAGCTGTGGGCGGGTGTGACATCACCACCTTAGATAGCTGTGAGCGGGTGTGACATCACCACCTTAGATAGCTGTGAGCGGGTGTGACACCACCACCTTAGATAGCTGTGAGCAGGTGTGACATCACCACCTTAGATAGCTGTGAGCGGGTGTGACATCACCACCTTAGATAGCTGTGAGCGGGTGTGACATCACTTCTAGGTCACCACTGCTCTGCCCGCCCTGGAGCACAGGCCCTAGGGGACATCCACCAGGTCTCTTAGGAGTTATTTCCCCTGGCTATGATGAAAGGAGGGCGAAAGTCAGCATGTTTATGTCCTCCAAGAATTCCTTAAGAAAGCAAAGGCCATGTACTCAGGGCCTCTGCTGACCTCTGGGATGAGTTCTCAGTTGTGATAAAGAGCTCAGAGGCTGGGGGCTGGAGCCATAGGACAGCAGGAAGGTTGCTTGCCTTGTTCCTGGGAGACTCAGGGTTGCTCCCAAGCACCCCATAGGGTCTCCCTGAGCACTGCCAGCAGTAATTCCTGAGTGGAGAGCCAGGAGTAAGCCCTGAGCTCAGGTGTGGCCCCCAAAACAAAAAGCAAAACAAACAACAGGAACTCATTAGCTCTGGCATGGTTTTAGGCGTGGGTAAGTCCACTAGGCTAGGAGCCCCCTTCTCCTGGCTAACCTGAGGGGCTTGTCCCAGGAGCCTGCCTGGAGCGGCAGGGCAGCTAGGGTGCGTCACAGACGGCTGGCGGCCCTGTCTCATGGGGCAGGGGTCACCACTTCCCTCCTTGATCCCTGAGCCCCTATAAATAAGTCTGTTCCCCTCGGCTGACTGGTGTGGGAGGGGAGGGACAGGAAGAAGGGCCCCTCCCCATCCCCCGCCTTGGTTTCTGCAAGGCATTTCTGGCTGCAGGGAGCAAAGCCTCATGGGAGAGGAATCAGTGAGGGGCACAGGGCAACGAGCAGCTGGTGGAGTCTGGGGCTGTGCTGGCCCTGCTTGGCTCTATTTGCTGGAGAGATAAGCAGGAGACAGATGTTCAATAGGGCTGACCTGAGGGGGCAAGGCGCTTCCATGGGGCGTCATATCTGGAAGCCGCTGGCTCCTGCCTCCCCGTGGCAGCAGCCGATGGGGACGGACCATGTCCCCCACCCCACTTAGGCCTGGGCTCTTTGCTCTGTGGTCCCGCCACACCCAGAGAAAAAATCCAAGAGAGTGTTTGGGATGCGTTTCCCTCCGAGAGTTTCCTGGAGCTGGAAGGGTCACTGCAGGGGCTGAGGCATGTGTCTTGCATGATGCCGGCAGCACACGGTCCCTCGAGACCTCCCAGCTCCCCTGGGTGTGGCTCTGGAAGTCCCCACCAGGGCCAGGGTGGACTCTCAGCACTGCAGGGTCCCAGCGGCTCTGGACCCCCAGGCCTGAGCACTAGACTCCGGGCTGGCTTGGCTGAGAGCCTTTGCTGTGTTCACCGGGCTCGGAGCTGGGTTGGGACAGTGACTGGAGAAGGGCACCCCCTCCTGGTGGGCAGAGGCTAATTGCCAGCTGGGCTGTGCCCACTCAGAGTCTGGAGGCATGGAGGAGGGCACTGGACTTGGAACCTGTAGTTCTGCTCTTCCCAGCCACTCAGCGCTGTGTGACTCACGGTGACGGACCTGCCCTCTCTGGGCCTCAGTTTACTCAAGGGCAGGGTGTGGCTGGTGACTCTCTGGAGGGTCTGTCTTGCTCTCTTAAGGGCTCCAGATGGCACTGAATAAATGTGGGTCTGGAGGGCTGAGGCTGTGACTCGAGTGGCTGGAGCGTGGCCTGGAACGTGGAGGGCCTTGAGTTCAGTCTCTGACCCTGCGTGGCCTCCTCCCTCAGCAGGGACAGATAGGAGCCTGGTGACCCCTGAGCCAGTCCGGAGCACTAAATTGTTAGGGTACGGCCAGGAGAGGCCCCAGCTTAGCCGGGTGGAGCCCCTACAAAACCACCACCAGAACATCTGGGAGATGGACAGGAAGGAAAGGAAAGGGGCTGCCATGTCCACTGGTCAGTATGAGTGGGGAGGGGCATGCAGCGTGACGGCACCCCATCACAGAGGCAGCAGACTCCATGTCGGGTCTCCATGGACAGCATTTATTAGGCGCCATTCTCAGAGTGAAGACAGATACAGGCGGGTGCTGACCGGGGGCTGCAGTAGCCACTGCCTTGGGGATCCAGGGGCTGCCGGGGGGGGGGTGTGGGCGTGGGGCACGGCACCCACACATATTGCATATTCTGTGGCAGTGTGCCCAGGCATAAGGCATTGGGGAAGCAGAAAGGCTGCCGCAGTGGGCGGGGCGGGGTGGCGACAGGCCTTCCAGGTCCCCAGGGCAGGCCCGGCTGGAGCCGGAATCGGGGAGCAGCTATGTGCAGCCTGGGTATCCGGCCTTTCACCCCACTGTCTCCCGCAACTTTGGTTGTGGCTCCCTCGGGACTGACAGGACAGGACCCCTCGAGGGGGAGGGTCACATGCAGGACACAGGCAGCTGGCACTGCCCTCCACCCCTGATATCAACCTTGAGGCCACCCTGGGCATGTAGGCCCCCAGTCCCTCCAAACTGGGTGGGGTTCCCCCGGGGCCCAGGGTGAACCTATTCTCTTCTGGAGCTTCCTAGTGACCAGAACAAAGAGGGCTGGCTGGGGGCCATGGCTGGTCACCCTGCAGCCCCCCTCCCTGGGTGTCAGGACTGGCCTGGCTCCGCAGAGCTAAGAGCTGCCCAACACCAGGGACCAACACCAGAGGGCAGTGTTGAGGGGCCAATGCCCCCCCATAGCTTTGGAGCAGCCCCGAGTTCCAATTCTTGTTCTGGCTGCGAAACTGTCCATTGTGGTCACTCTAGGTGTCTAGGGTGCAGGGAGGCCGGCAGTGGCAGGCCGGGCCGAGGCCCCCACCTGGAGGGGCCTTTCCCGCCGCAGCCTAGCTTCTCTCTCTCACTTCCTGCCTGCTGCCACTGGGGGCTTCCCTGATCCACTCCTAAACTCAGGCACTCCTGGCCCATTTTCCACGAGACCCAGCTCTGCCTAGGCCCCAAAGACCCTCTGGAGTCTTATATAGCGCCCGGGTCCCGACTCAGGGTCCTGCCTCTTGGCCAGGTGGCACGGAGGCTGGGCCCCAGACCTGGTCGGTTTATGGACCTGGTTTCTAGTTTCAGCTCAGAAGGTTCACGGTGCCAGGGAGCTGGAGACAGCTCTCGGGCGGGTGAAGGAACAGGACAGACGGGCTCCCCTTACCATTTGCTCTGTGTCACCTTGGACAAGTCACTTTCCAACCTCAGGGTACGTCATCTGCCTCGCAGGGACAGGGCTCCCTGACCAGTGGCTTCACTGGTACATGTGTATGTGCATGCACGTGTGTGTGAGTGCATGTGAGTGCATGGGCGTATGCACATGTGTGTGTGAGTGTGCATGTGTATGCATGTGTGCATGTATGTGCATGTGTTAGTGCGCATGTGCATGTATGTGAATGTGTCTGTGAGTGCATGTGTGTATGCATGTGTGCATGTATGTGAGTGCATGTGTATGCATGTCTGTGTGTATGTGTGTATGCATGTGTGCATGTATGTGCATGTGTGAATGCACATGTGTGCATGTATGTGAATGTGTCTGTGAGTGCATGTGAGTGCATGTGAATGCATGGGCGTATGCACATGTGTGTGAGTGCATGTGTCTGTGTGTGCATGCATGTGTGCATGTATGTGCATGCATGTGTGAAGTGCACATGTGTGCATGTGTGTGAATGTGTCTGTGTGTATGCATGTGTGCATGTATGTGCAAGTGTGTGAATGTGTCTGTGTATGCATGTGTGATGTATTGCATGCGTGTGAGTGCACAAGTGCGCATGTATGTGAATGTGTCTGTGTGTGCATGTGTATGCATGTGGATGTATGTGCATGTGTGGAGTGCATGCGTGTGAATGTGTCTGTATGCATGTGTCTATGCAGTGTACATGTATGTGCATGTGTGTGAGTGTACGCGTGTGAATGTGTCTGTATGTGCATGTGTGCACATGGGTGAGTGTGTATGCATGCGTGGCATGCATGTGTGTATGTGCATGTGTCCACATGTGTGCATGAGTGCACGTGTGCAATCCCAGGATTGAGCAGGCAGGGCACTGTGGTCAGAACTTGAAATTCATTCCAGAGATTGGCGAGCAGGGCGTGGCCTGCAGCTGCTGAGGTGGGGTAGGGTCAGGCCCGTTTGCTTCCCAAGGGCAGTGTCCGGAAGGCTGGCTGACCCTCTCCCCCACCCCTCACATCACTGGAGGCCAATTAACTCTCAGTGCCTAGGGATGGGTGGACACTGTCCAGCTCTCTGACTGCTGCTGGGGCTCTCCCTCCCGTCTGCTGCTCTCTGGGGTCACTTCTAGGGTCTGGGGCTTCCCCCTTTTTCCATTAACTGCAAAGCCATGCACACCACCACGAAGGGTAGCAGGAGTAGGGAAACAGCAGGGATGCAGACCGGGAGGGGGGCGGGTGGGTGGCCTGGACAAGGACGCGATGGTGCGGGGAGCCGAAGGAGGGGGGGAGACCTGGGGACGGGGTCGGGATGACCCGGACGAGGACGCGCTGGTGCGGGAGCCGAAGGAGGAGACCTGTCAGGACAGAGGTATAAATAGAGACGCGAACACACACAGAACACCGAGTCCCTCCCGGCGGCGGACGGGAGGGCCGAGGTCTGGGTACCAGCAGGGCCGCAGAGCACTGGGGAGCTCCTTCGGTTTCCTAAGGGCGGGAGGCTCCCAGCCCCGCCTTCCACCCATCCCCTGCCGCCCCCGCAAATTTCACATTTCTTGGACTTCGCAGGGCAAGGATGGGGGGCTCCTGGGGGCTTCAGAGCCCGGGCCCCTGCCGGCTGGTGCGAGCAGGCACAGTCGGAGATGGGGGACGGAGGGAGGGTGGGCAGGTGGGGACAGGTGCCCCCTCACCTCCCGCGCCCTGCGCGCGCCCCCCCAGCGCCGGGCCCTGCGGACCCGTCACACGGAGCTGCGGCGTTTCATGAGCCCGCGGAAGGTGGACAGGCTGTGCAGGCCCGTGGACACGGAGCTGATGGCGCGCGCGCGCCCCACTGCACAGGCAGCGGCGCGAGGGCGTGTCGCTGTAGCGGCCGCCGCCCCCCCTGGGGACGAGTGGCTCTGCTCCACGCACGTGTCGGACGTGGACAGGTCCCGCGGGATGATCATGGGGATGGAGTACTGCAGCTTCTCGCGGCTCTTGTACCACAGGCACGAGCACATGGACTGGAAATGCAGCACCTCGGCGTAGACGTTGCGGAAGCCGCCGCCGCCCGCCGCCGCCGCCGTGGACGAGGCCGTGTCGGTGGTGTGCGCGCTGCCCCCGCTGCCCAGCGCGCCCGCGCCAGCCCGGCGCCGCCGCCGCCCGCCCAGCCCGCCCAGCCCGCCCGCCTGCCCGTTGCGCGTGAGCAGCGCGCGGTGCTCGGCGTCGCGCTTCTCGTCCTCGGCGTTCATGGTCATGAAGCGCAGCACCACGAGGTTGAGGAAGGCGCCGATGACCGTGAGGCCCGTGAGGATGTAGACGAAGCTGAAGGCCACGTACTGCGGCTGCGTCTGCAGCGCCTGGTCCTTCTGCAGCGCCACGTAGTCGCGAAGCCGATGGTGGTGAGCGTGATGAAGCAGTAGTAGTAGGCCTGGAAGAAGGTCCAGTGCTCGTAGTAGGAGAAGGCGGCGGCGCCGATGCACAGCGTGCTCACGCACGAAAGAAGCCCGATGAGCACCATGTTGGCCATGGACACGTCGGCGCCGCATGCCCAGCCAGCGCTTGGCGCGGTGCAGCAGGTACTTCACGAAGGTGTTGATGCGCTCGCCCAGGCTCTGAAACATGGCGAGCGTGGCGGGATGCCCAGCAGCGTAGAACATGCAGAACACCTTGCCGCCGTCGGTGCTGGGCGCAGCGTGGCCGTAGCCTGCAGGAGAGTGCGGGGGGGCGAGACAGAAGGGCCTGGTCAGTGGCAGGGGCGTGGCCTCTCGGAGCCCCACCTCTGTGCTCCCCACCCCCATCTTCTTACCTGTCTACCAAGAGAATACATTTGTTCTGGATATTCTTCAAAGAAGGTATTGTTATATTCTTTTTTTCCCCCTTTTTGGGCCATACGGGCAATGCTCAGGGGTTACTCCTGGCTCTGCACTCAGGGATTACTCCTGGTGGTGTTTGGGGATCATATGGGATGCTGGGGATCGAACCCGGGTTGGCTGTGTGCAAGGCAACCAGCTGGCCTATCACTCCAGTCCCTAGTGTTATATTCTAAAGCATTGGATGAAATGGGACCGTTTAGGAAGACTAGTTAATGAACTGTAGTTCAAATGGCGAATACATAAAAAGTATTTGGAGTTTGATCTGAAGGGTAGGATTACATTTTAAAAGAATTTGGTCAAAACTGGTCAGATGTTGTATTTGCACCAAAAAAGAATTTGGTCAAAACTGGTCAGTTCTATTTGCATTACTTTTATGTTGGAGCCCCAAACAGCCATTTCTGATAGAGTCACCTCACAGATGGAGACCACTTTCAGCTCACTCACTGCTCTGGGACTTCCCTGCAGAGCACGTGGTTCCAGGGATTGAACCCCGTGTCCCACAGATGAAGCCCACACTCGGCCTCGTAAGCTCGGAACTGACCACGGCCAGGCTGCCAGCCTCACTTTTTTTTTGCTTTTTGGGTCACACCCAGCAATGCTCAGGGGTTACTCCTGGCTCTGCACTCAGGAATTACTCCTGGCGGTGCTTGGGGGGACTATATGGGATGCCGGGATCGAACCCAGGCCGGCACAGGCTGGCGCGTACAAGGCAAATGACCTACCCACTGGACTATCGCTCCGGCCCTGCCAGCCTCACTTTAGGGGGGAGAAGCCCTCAAGTCCCACCTGCTTCTTACCACAGGCTGGGCTTAAGGTCTGACTCTGTAGACACAGTGCATTGATGGGTGGCCACACCAGCAGTGCTCGGGGGCTTCTCCAGGCTCAGTGCTCAGGGGTTGCTCTCAGGTTGCTTGGGAACCACACTGTCCCAGGGATGGAGCCTGGGGCTCCCGCGTGCAGAGCACACGCTCAGCTGACTAAGCCCTCACTCCAGCACACTGTTCTCTTACTCCAAGAACTGACCGAAACTCTGTTATGGTCCTTCCATCCGTGATGACCGTGGGGCGGTGGAGGGGGTGAAGCGGGGAGGAGTGCCAAGGCCACTGGGGCTTTCTGACTCACCAGAGCCACTGAATCAGCCAGGACGAGTGCCAGGCTGAGGAACGGGGGTCCACACAGGGCACCCATGGGAGGTAGGAGTGGGGCGTCAGGGAGACAGAGGAGCCAGGCCCAGTGCGCGACACCTCACTGTTCTTTTGTCTCTGGGCAAAAGGGCAAGGTTGTCAGAATGCCTGCTGGCGTGGGCGCCCGGTCCGCGTGGGCCAGGGGTGGGCAAGCCATTTCTGGGCGGTGGGGGTGTCAGGGGAGGTCGGGCGGGTGGGCAGAGCCTGTCCCACTGTCCTGACCTGTGCCCACTTCCAGCTTGGGTTTGTGAGGACAAGACGGGCCAACGGTGGGCCCATGGCTTCCTGTTCCCAGGAATTGGCTTGGGGAGGGTCTGACACCCAGAAAGCTTCCTGAGTGGGAAACCCTGACACTGTCTCTCAGGGCACACAAGGACGTGCTGTCTCACTACCACAGACTCGAGGGTTCTCAGAGCCACAGTGGAGGCAAGGGAGGCTCAGAGTGGGAAAGCAAAGAGTTTGTGGTCACACAGCCAGAGCCACGACCCAACTCCAGCTCCTCCATGTCCAACAGGACTTACGCAGGGCAGCTGGGCCAGTTCTGCTGCCGGGGCACTGGCCCAGCCCCGCCCCTGGCTTCTCCTGGTCTGTGCCTTCACTCCAGCACCAGAGTCCCGCTGAACCCTTGGTAAGCCCCTGGGCGGGACTAACTCTGCGGCCTGCTCTCATCTACCCTCATGTGCCAGTGATCTGCTTGCCTGACCTCTAACCCCTGACCCCACCAATCAAGGCCTTGGCTGGAGGAGGAGTATGGAGCTAGGAGAAGGCGGCCTAGGAGTGTGACCTTGGCCAGAGCTTCCTGTTTTTCCCTCTCTGGGCCTCCTTCCTACTCATCACTCATGTGGGGGAGGGCTGGGCTGAGTTCCGGCCCATGGAAGGTGCCCGGCTCTTACCCTGCTGACTTCCTCTTCAAAGGGTTTAAATACTGAAATGTTATTGCTTGTTCATTTTTTGTCTATGTGCTGCCAAAGTGAGCAGTTTTGCTCTTCTGTTCCAGGGTCTACCCAGCCATGCTGAGGGGCTTAGGGGCAGCCCTGGTGTACTCAGTCCAGTGGTGCCCAGTACCGCCTGGGCTATACCAAACGCTTCTAGGTGCTTGGAAACACTGCTGGGATGGAGCTTGGGGCCTGCAGCACGTGTGTGCCCCATCTCTGAGCCGCCTCCTTGGGCTTGCGGGCTCAAAGATTTCATCCATGAAGTCTGACGAGTGGATGGGCAGAGTGTAGTCACTCTCGGTGTGGACACTGGACACGTGGGTCCTCGTGAAACCACCAGGAAGCATTTGCCCCTTGGGATGAATTAAGACCACACCCACGGATCAGAAATGTGTGGGGGGAGGGCTATGGGGTTCTGAGCCTGGGTGCTGCCTTTGTGAGGCTTCGTCAGTCCTGAGGGCAGAGAGGAGGAATCTCTGGTTTCCTGTGGCGAGGAGGCCACCGTGCGTGGCTCCGAGCCTCGGTTTCTCCTCTGCGGCGTGGGACACATCGATCTCCCTGCTTAGCCCGGCTGGGAGGTTCACTGAGCCAGTAGGCATCAGACACTCACCCGTGGGAGACCAGATCGTGGCTCCTTCCTTAGGGGCCATCAGGCTGAGACTCTAAAGTCTCTTTCACCCTCAGCATCTGTCACCAAGGTTCCCAGAGCGCACTTCCTGAAAGCTGGTAGCACGGGCTGTTAGTCCTTGCTGGGCAAGGAAAGGGTTGCCAGGTGAAGTTCAAGTGGACGGCGTTGCCTTTAGTGGGATCTGCTGTCATCTGTGGAGGGAAGGCCACAGTGTAGTCTGAGTTGGGCGACAGCTCAGTCCCCCTACTCACTGCCCTTGGGCTTTTCTCGTGGGGTCTAGTACTCCGGAACACACTTTGGGAAACGATTCTCTGGCCCATCGAACCTCTGAGGTCCACCTTCTGGGACTGCTGTGACAACGATGGCCACGTGTCCTCCCCCTGCTAGGTTAGAAACACAAAGCCCTCGGCAGTGCCTGGCCGCAGCCTATTTCCTGCGTCCTGCTGCCCGGTTATCTAGTGTAAACAGTGTGTGCCCCCTGGCACAGCAGACCTGGGGTGTCAAAGGCTGCTGACTTAGGACACAGCTGGGCTCTTGCAAATCTGGACAAGGGGAGGGGGCTTGGCCTTGGGGTGCTGCCTGAGCCCTGAGGGGCAGCCGAGAGGAAGGAAGCATCAGACAGAGGCAGCGTCTGCAGGGCAGGGCGCCCCTGGGCCTGAGTTTCCGTCGGCCTGCAGAGGGCAGTCAGGCCTCACCCAGGGGCACCTCCTAAAAGCTCCTTTCAGGGGGCCTGAGTCACATTCCCACCAGAAGCAGAAGCTGAGGGGTGTCAAAGAGAAGGATCTAATGGGGGTGTGAAAGGTGGGGTGCAGACACTGGCAGGAGGGGGCGGGCGGCTGCTCAGTGGAGAATGTGCGCTCGGACCCCCAGGCCTGCTGCTCCATCCAGAAACCCTGGGGCCCAGCCCCTAGAGGCTGATCCAACATAAGGCCTGGCAGGAGGCCCTCTGGGGTCCAGACCACCTGCCTGCACTGGCCCCTTCTGGGTCCCAGAGGCAGGTTCCCCTGCTCGGGCGTGGCCAGAGCCTGCGTGAAGCCTGGGAATGGACGGGGCCTCGGGGACCCTGACTGGTACGGGGTGGGCAGTGGGGGCTAGGGCTGGTGCTGAGGGTAGCGTCCGTCCCCTGTGCCCCAGCCCCGGAGGGAAGGCAGAGCCCAGCCCTGCCCCTTTCCAAGGCCTCTCCTCCCTTCCCAGCACACTGGCCCACGTGCGCCCCGCCACTCCCCCTTAGCCCTCCCACCCTGTTACTCCGTTCCCATCCCCCACGTTCTCGGGGCCCACTGGGATTAGGGGGAGCTGAGGGGAGGGTGCTGGTGTCATGGAAAATCCAGCAGCAGCCAAGGTCAGTGTTTGCAGACACAAGCCTGGCCCCGAGCCAGGCCTGCTCCCTGGCCAGCTCCCTCCAGCCTCGCCCCGAGGCCAGCGCTGCCCTGGGGCCCTCTGAGAAGCCCAGGGTGCTGGGTGCCTGGGACCAGGAGCTGTGGGATCCAGCAGCCCTGGGGAGGGGACACCCTGTAGTTCAAGTCGCTCATTTTGGGAGGGTCCGAGGCCCCAAGAGGGCCAGAACACCTGGGTGGTGGCACCTGCCAACAGGCATCCTGGCCCCTCCTGACCCTCACACCAAGAGGCGTGTCCTGACGTCTTTCTGGCGCACTAACTTTTGCTCAAACTTCCTCCAGGGACCAGAGGGAGGGAGCACAGGGGTCAAGGAACTTGCCTTGCACGTGGCTGATCCTGGGTCCAACCCCAGATCCTCATAGGATCCCCTGAGCAACACCAGTGTGATTTCTGAGCACAGAGCCAGGGAGGAATCCCTGAGCACCACGGGGTGAGCCCCCGACAAAGCAAACAAGACAAAAAAGCATGAACAAAACTTCCTCCCTTATTAAGGGCAAATCTGAGGTGCAGCTAGACTTAAAAGTGGACATGGGACCCACGTCCTCCCCCTGCCCGCTTGGAGCTTGAACTCTGAACACTGTCCAAGTGGGAGGGATGGGATGGGCTTTTTCATGGGACGCACAGTGAACAGCCTAAAGAAACAGTTGACAGAGATGGACATTCAAATGCGAGGCAGGGGGTACAAAGGTTTAGAAAGAATGGAAGAGGGGTGGAAGGCAGTCTTGAGGTAGAGAACTTCCGGTGGGGTATCTAGAAGGGCTTCATGGAGGAGGTGGCATGTGCTTGGAACTGTGAGGTGGAAAGGGAAAGGGTGGTGTGTGTGTGTGTGTGTGTGTGTGTGTGTGTGTGTGTGTGTGTGATGCTCGAAGCAGAGAACAGAGAAGGTCCTGAAACAGGTAGGCTGTCTACTTAGGGAAGTGTGGGAGCTGCCGGCATCCGCAGGAAGGTGGTGGCGGGGGCACCCTTAGGCTCATGCTCCCTGTGAGCCTGGGTGCCATTTCTCAGCTTCTGCTGGGATGATCACAGAGCCGAGATTCATTGATCACAGAGCCGAGATTCATGGAGGCCCACTGGAAGGCCCGTGCACTGTGAAAGCTGGGCACCCCCCAGATGTCCACTCCAAATAAATAAGTCATGCATTTTCGTGTTTCAAGGTGTATTCATGAGGTAGGACACGATGTGCTGTCCTTTCTTGGGGGCCACTCCTGATGGTGCTCTGGGGCCACACCTGGCTCTGTGCTCAGCGGCTGCTTTCTGGTGGTGCTCAGGGAGGTTGTTCAGGGCCAGGGTTCAAACCTGGGGCTCTGATATGCAAACCTGCGCTCAGCCCTTTAGGGTCTCTCTCTGGGCCTGAAGTATTGACCCTGAGGAGTGTCTCAATTGCATAAAAGCCACCATTTAAATTAAAACAGTGAGGCACAGCCCTTCAGGCATAAAGGGGACCCTGACTTCAGCGACGCAGGCCAGAAGTGCGTCTGCTCGGTCTGCGGGAAGCGGAGCCGGAAGCACCCGCTCCTGCGCCTGAGAGTCGGCTTTGAGTCATGGGCGCCTGGCGGACGCAAATGTTCTTTTTATGTGGCCTATTATTTTCGACAAAAAAATCGATGACTTCAATAAGCAGAAAGTGACGGATAGGATAAACCTAATGATGAGAAAGTTCAGTCCTGCGTCCCTGGACATGAGGTTTCACTGGGTGGCGGGGGGGCCGTTTGGGGGCCAGGGCTAGGGTGAGGAGGCAGAAGGCAGGAGTGGGGTTACATCTTAACTTGAAGGCAACGGGGCCGGAGAGCTCCTGGTGATAGAGGGCCACAGGCGGTCCTGGCCTCCGCGTGGTGGGGAGGGACTGGGCAGTGGGAACAGGGGTTCTTCAGGAGGTCTCTGCTGGGAGTCGTGGCTAGTGGTCAGGAGAAGAGAGGGGCATGGGAACAGGTGGGGACAGCAAGGAATGACAGCCTGGCAAGGTGCTCTTGTCCTTGTGGCTTTGACCGTAAGCTCCATGAGGGCGGGTCTCTCTCTCTCCCTCTCTCTCTCTCTCTCTCGTTCTCTCTCTCTCCCTGTCTCTCTCTCTCGCTCTCTCTCTCTCGCTCTCGCTGTCTCTCTGTCTCCCCCTCTCTACCTCTGTCTCTTTTGTTCTCTCTCCCTCTCTGTCTCTATCTCTCCCTCTCTTTCCCTCTCTGTCTGTCTCTATCTCCCTCTCTCCCTCTCTGTCTCTATCTCTCTCTTACTCTATCTCTGTCTCTCTCCCTCGCTCTCTGTCTCCTCTATCTCTGTCTCTCTGTCTCTCTCTATCTCTGTCTCTGTCTGTCTCTCTCTGTGTGGTTTTGCCTCTGGGTCTGTACCCAGTGGGACTTAGGGGCTACTCTTGGTGCTCAGGGGCCACTCCAGAGGCCATCCAGTGCTGGGGGTTGAATTCAGGCCTCCCACTTACAAACCGTCCACTCCAGCCCCTGGCCCAGGATTTCTGTATTTTTTCTTTTTGTGTGTTTGGGTCACACCTGGAAGTGCTCAGGAGTTACTCCTGGCTCTGCATGTAGGAATCGCTCCTGGCAGAGCTCAGGGAACCATAAGTAGTGCTGGGGATTGGACCCAGGTCAGTTGTGTGCAAGGCAAGTGCCCTATTCGCTGTACTCTAGCTCTATGGTCCCCATGGGAGTCCCGGACTCTACCCCCATGGTCCGGACTTCTGTTCCTTATCATCACTGCACCCCAAAACAAACACACACACACACACACACACACACACACACAATGGCTCCTGGCAGGCAGCTGGTCCAGTGGCTCAAAACAGGCTGGCGACCAAGGCGAGCCTGGGCAGGTCTCACAGCACGCCCATCTGGACAAGGTGTCCTGGGCAGGGCACTGACCTGGCCTGAGAAACCTGTGTCCCTGACCAGCCTAGCAGGGCAGCTGGGAACTCAGGACTTCTGCCAGATTGGATCTGTGGGGGCTTCATTGAGCGAACCCACCAGGGACTGCCTGGCATGCCCACAGCACCGTGTGAAGTGGACCTGGCCACCCCTCTGGTGGCTGGAGGTGCCGACCTCCCCTGCACGCATCTCAAAACACTGCATCTACCACTCCAGCCTCTGGCTGGTCCGGGACCTGCCGGCACATGCTCCAGCTCTTCCTGCTTTCCCTACGGAGGAGAAACAAGCACAGATCGCGCTGGGGGGACTGGCTGCTCCCACGGTGGCCTTACTGCCCCCAGCTGCTCCCTGCTAGCTGCACCCTGAGTCCCAAAGCCTGGTAGTCTGAAATCTTACCATGAGGGCTGTGATGCGGGAGTGGGGCCCAGCGGGCAGGGGTGCCAGCAATGAAAGAGCCCCCAGCTGGCTCCCATCAAACCCCTGCCCCTACCTTGCTGTAGGGCAGAAGCTGGCAAACTCATTTCTCTAAGGGGCCACACCGTCAATATTTTAGTTTTCCCTGGCCATATGGGCTCATGCAACTCCTCAGCTGTGCTTTGGGAGTAAGAAAGCAGCCAGAGATAATGAGCAAAACAGTCTGCATGGCTGTATTTCAATTAAACTTTTTATAACAGCAAGCAGGGGCCAAACTCAGCCCCTGCTGTGGGCCTTTACTGAGGGCAGACCGGCTCCCCTAGCTACTGCGGCTCCCTCAGAGCCGGAAGTTAGACGGGAAGGTTTATTCTAGGGTTTATACATTACTCAGTGCCCCTGCCTGCCGTGCCACACACACAGCCTGTGGAAAGGGTGTTTGAGCAGGGTCTGGAGCCAAACCTGCAGTGGGATTGGAATCTGCAGCTCTTAGAAGGACTGTGGCTGCAACTTCCACATTTCTAGACACGGTTCCTGGTCTCTTTCCTGCTTGATGGGGCTTTGTTTGAGCCAACAAAGCCCATCTCAAAAAGTCACCTCCTCCAGGAAGCCTTCCCTGACAACGTCCACCTAAACAAATCAATGCTCCTGAAGTCTTTGGTCATCACTTGACCATTGCTCAAATAACCAATCCACTGATTCAGCAGAACACATGCAGGGGGCTCAGGGTTCGAGAATATTAATAACAACCTGGTCATTTACAGAGCAAAAAATTGCTTTTGAGTCACACCTGGTGTTGTTCAGAGCTCAGCACTGCTGGGGATCAATCGAGGGTCAGCCACAGGCAAGCCAAGTGCCCTGCCCACTGTCCTATCACTCCGGCCCCTGAGGAGGCGTTCTGGATGCTGTGAACCAGTGGCTCTGGTGCTCAGAAGGGCTCTGAGAAGCGGTAATTCTGAGGGGCGGGGCGGATGGTCTTTAAAGCATTGGCCCTGCGTTTGCTTTGCACGCGGCCGGCCTGTGCCGGCCTGGGTTCGATCCCGGCATCCCATATGGTCCCCCAGCACCGCCAGGAGTGGTTCCTGAGTGCAAAGCCAGGAGTAACCCCTGAGCATTGCCGGGTGTGGCCCAAAAAGCAAAAAAAAAAAAAAAAAAAAAAGCCTTGGCCCTGCATGGGGCTACTCACGGGGCTCACAGGCCCGGCCCTTGCTGAGTGGCTCCAAGCAAGGGCACTAAGTGGAGACAGTAACTGAGAGAGCTCTTGAGCTCCTAGGCGGGAGGGGGGGGGGGGACGGAGCTGGGCTACTGGCTCTGTCATCCCCCTGCTGGGCCTCGCTGACCACACACCCAGGCCAGCCCAGGCATGCGAGTTGAGGCAGATGGCTGCGGCCTGCCTCACTCTCCCAGCCCTCAGGAGGAACATCCGAAGCCCTGCTTGCTCCTGAGCCCCAAAGGGTCCCAATCCCTTCACATCAGGCCCTGGAGACCAATATCCTGCGGACTTGAGTATTGCTGTGGGTGCATTCATGAATGCGTGTATCATGCACATGTGTATGTAGGTGTGCGTACATGCAGGTGTGTGTATGTGTGCGTAGGTGTATGTGTACGTAGATGTGCGTATGTGTACGTAAGTGCGGCGTATGTGTATGTAGGAGTGTGTAGTGCATGCAGGTGTGCATATGTGTATGTGTATATAGGTGTGTATGTAGGTTTGCATAGTGTACGTAGGTGTGCGTATGTGTACATAGGTGTGCGTCGCGTTCGTAGGTGTGTATGTGTACGTAGGTGAGTTTGTGTACATAGGTGTGTTTATGTGTATGTAGGTGTGCATATGTGTACATAGGTGTGTGTATGTGTATGTAGGTGTGCGTATGTGTACATAGGTGAGTTTGTGTACATAGCTGTGTTTATGTGTATGTAGGTGTGCGTATGTATGCGTAGGTGTTGTGCATGTGTACGTAGGTTTGCATATGTGTATGTAGGTGTGTATGTGTATGTAGGTGTGCACATGTGTATGTAGCTGTGTATGTGTATGTAGGTGTGCACATGTGTATGTAAGTGTGCATATGTGTATGCAGGTGTGTGTATGTGTATGTAGGTGTGTGTTTGTGTATGTAGGTGTGTGTATGTGTATGTAGGTGTGTGTATGTGTATGCAGGTGTGCATATGTGTATGTAGGTGTGTGTTTGTGTATGTAGGTGTGTGTATGTGTATGTAGGTGTGTGTATGTGTATGTAGGTGTGCACATGTGTACGTAAGTGTGCGTATGTGTATGCAGGTGTGTGTATGTGTATGTAGGTTTGCATATGTGTATGTAGGTGTGTGTATGTGTATGTAGGTGTGTATGTGTATGTAGGTGTGTGTATGTAGGTCTGTATATGTGTTGTAGGTGTGTGTGCATATGTGTGTGTGTGATGGGGATCAAACCCAGGGCCTCACGCATACAAAGCAGAAGCTGTTCAGCCTAGTCTTGGCTTCCTTTGGTTTCTCGTGTGCTGCCTTCCTCCTCCTCCTCCTCCTCCTCCTCTCTCTCCTCTCCCGATCCCTGTTCTGCTTCCTCCTCTTCCAATTTCTCCTCCTCCCCCTCGCTGCTCCCCTTCCTCCACCTCTTCCTCCTCAGCAGTCCCCCGCACTCTGAGGCCCTTGGCTAACGTCATTGCTCGGGTCTGAAGTGCAGGGCTGGCGGTAGTGACGACCCTGCTGGCGTCCTGGGCTGTGGGCTGTGGCCGTGAGCTGTTTCCTGGTGCCTATGAGTCAGCCGGCTCTCAGGGCTCTCCCCTTATCTCACTGAGTCTTCATGGCCACCTGGAG
The DNA here is from genome assembly GCA_021461705.1 of Cryptotis parvus. Classification (NCBI taxonomy): domain Eukaryota; kingdom Metazoa; phylum Chordata; class Mammalia; order Eulipotyphla; family Soricidae; genus Cryptotis; species Cryptotis parvus. Next base: position 80,158 of record JAJIBD010007585.1, on the reverse strand, counting down.
AGAGGAGGACCCTTGTCTGATGTGGGAAAACCCAGGGCGCGGGGCAGCGCGGGTGGCGGGCGGGCGCTGGGCAGCGCGGGTGGTGGGCGGGCGTGTGGCCCTGCGGGTGGTGGGCTCGCTGTGGCTCGGTGACCCGAGGGAGTCTCCTGGCTGTGGTTCCTCTCCATGTGGCTGACAAGCAGCAAATATTCACTTGCTCCATTGTGCCAGGCCCTAGGTGGGCGCTGGGGCTACTCCAGGCCCTGTGCTCAGGGGCTATGGAATGTAGGGACCACACTGTGGCCACGTGCAAGGCAAGTGCCTTAGCCGGTACTGTCTGTTGCCCGAGGCTGTGTTCTGGGCATCAGGGAGGGCTCCATCTGGCCCTGCCTTGGGCTACAGAGAGACCTGTGGGTGCATTAGAGAGGGCTTTGCCCAGGGCACAGCTGAGTCTGTGCCAGACGGGGGCACCCCAGGAGTGGGGGTGGGGGGCAGAGACCAGAGGCTGCCACCTGCCCTGTGCTGGGTGTTTTTAAGCTATAGGGACTACCCTGGGTGACGGTCACGGGGCCCAGCTGCGTGGGAACACCTGGCTACTGCTCGAGCATGGCCTGCTGGCTGGCACCAGCAGTGGGCCAGAGGGCACGCTGGGGCTCCCTCGCCCCCGCCCCTCCATATATTTAGACTTTCTCTATTTACTCAAGAAAAGGCCAACGTTCGTTCAGGCTGATTGTGAAGGTCTGCCTGCCTCCCTCCCCCGCTGGCCTCCTGGTAGGCGCCCAGTTCCCGGGCCCTCCCCTGAGCCCCCCTCAGCAGTGGGGTCACACTCCTCGCTCCCCCCCACCCCACCACCCCTCTCTGGAATTCTAGCTCTGAACGCCTCTGAACACAAGAGGACAAGGCTGCCGGGTCCCTGGTGGGGTCTGGGTACTGGCTACAGGAAGGCAACTGTGCCAACTTGGCCTCCCCACAATGGCAAGCCCAGGGGTGTCCCTGACGCCAGCCTATCAGCGCCCTGGCCTCAGCGTGACCTGCAAGGCGGCTAGGTGGCTCTGTTTGCCATGGAGGCAGAGACTCAGGAAGCCAAAGCGCCACCCCACGGGCTAGCAGTGGGCCAGGTGGGGCTTCACCCTCCGGCTGCCAGGGAGGCACTTCCCCGCGGCTGGGCCGGGCTGGGTCAAGCCCCCAAGACGCCAGTCCGGGAAGATCCCATCAGAGCTGCGTGCAAAGCACGTGGGCAGGGCCAGGGCGTTCCTGTCTCACTCGCATGCTTTGCGCGGGAAGGATCCAGAGGAGGGATGGCCGTCCTTCCTCAGAGCAGGGTGACCACGAGGCGCCAGGGGCGGGAGAAGAGGCGATAGAAGTAGGGGAAAGCACTTCAGCAGGCCCCACTACGGCGGAGAGCAGTGGAGAGCAGTCACTTCCGGCAGGGCTGGCTCTGGCAGTGCTGTTCCATGTGATCCTGGCTTGGCCGCAGCCGATTGGACCAGGGACCACATGTGACCTGACAGTGGGCTGGGCTGAACCAATTAGCTTGTATCTCCTGGGGCTGGGGCCACTGGGGTGGGGTCCTCCCAGCACCCCCCAAACCCGGTCAAGTGGAGTCCCATGCCAGTGTGGGTGGCACGGGAAGAAGGTGGAGTGTGGGAGAGCCTAGTGGGGAGGGCAAGAGTGCAAGGGTCTTGCTGCTGGCCTTTGGGCAGGGCCGGTGGAGCCTGACAATCCAGAGTCCCCAATAATGGCACTAATCGGAGCAGGTGCTGCACCCCAGCTACGCCCCGTCACTCCACAGGGCGGGTCCGGCTCCAGGTCTGCCCTCGCAAGACACTCGACTTGGACCGGCCCTGTGGGCTTCAGCTCACGTGGTGCAGCCAGCCATCGTGCTTGGGAGCTGTCCTGTGGGATCGCCGAGACCTTTGGGGGCCCACTGAGGTCGGGGAGTTTGCCAAGACGGCGGGGAGGTTGGGTTTCGCCCCTAAGCCGCTGGCTCTACACTGCGGATTCTCCCAGACCTTTCTGGGCCTTTCTCTCAGGTGGCCTGGCTGGTGACCCGGGCGGGAAAGGTGGGGTGGTGGGGATTTGGGGGCAGCGGGAAGAACTGCAAGGTGCAAAGTGCAGAGCACAGCCTGGGGTGACTCTCAGGAGTGCTAGCATAGCAATATAACAACAATATTATAACAACATGACAATAATATTATCATTGCTCTAAGCGCTGCCCTGGGCTGTTTCTCACCACCCAAGTCAGTCCTCATATTCTCAAAATACACAGGATCCTAGTGGGTGGGCATGGCGTGGGCTGGCTGTCCACGGCTTGGTCCACCCCTCTCTGGCCTGCTCTCCCCTCTCTGCCAATGGTCCCATCCCCTCTGATCCAAGGGTTCCTGGCACCGTCCCCCACTGCCTGTCTTCTCTGTCCTTCACAGACAGCTCCAGGTGCTCCCCCTGCCTGCTCCCTGCCCCCTGCCACTCTCTGACAGGTTTTGCACACAGGTGGGTCCCCTGCCCTTGGGTGCACCTTGCCCAGGGCCCATGGTGGATCCCAGGATGCCAGTCTTGATAGATGGGGAGGCGCAGGTGGGCAGCCCGTGTCCCCCATCTCCACCCCCTGCTTCCCTGCTCTCCTCTCCGGCCATGGCGAGTGGCCCGAGTGCCTCTGGGCTGCCAGAGAACATGGGAGCAGATGCCAGGAGATGTAAGGAGGCTTTGCTTAGGCGCAGCACCCTCTCCGGGCTCAGCGCTCAGATGGTGCAGCCTGGCCCCGTGCCCAGCAGGAGAGCGACTCCAGGCAACAGGACCTTGGCCTGCAGGCAGGTAGAAAAAGTCTAGAGGGGGGAAAGGGGGCACACAGGCAAGCAAGGAAGTCTTCAGTGAAGCAGGGGGAGTCCCCCGCCCTCGCCTGGCCTGCCCCATCCTCCAAATGTTCCTCAAGTTCCAGGCCTGAAAGAAGCCACCAAAGCTAGTTGCCCTCCCGCTCTCAGTGGGCCTGCCAGGTGCACCTGCTGGAAACATGCTTCCCATAGCCCAGGGCCCCGCCAGAAGGCTCCTTCCATGGGATGGAAACTGCCAGGACTAAGCCTGTCCTGAGCGGAGATGGTAGGCAGTTGCCCCCTCCTTGGGGACACTCACTGTGTCCTTCTTCACACACAGACCTAGAAGCAGCCTGCTGGGAAGGACGCCAGACTCGCCCTGACTCCTAACTAACTTCCCTTTCCGCGTCAGCAGTCTCTCCCACCGCCTCCCAGCTCCCTGACCCCTGCACCAGGCCCGGCTGGACAGGAAGATGGCGGCCTGCCCCCCGGCCCCTTGCTCAGGCCCTGGAGCCCAGTCCTCTCCAGCGGCTGCTCCACGTTCGCCGCGTCTCTCCTCCTGGCACCCCCTGCCCGGCGGGCGGGACGCTCTGCCTTTCCCCGTGCTGACTTGATTCACTCTCAACAGTGCTGTTCTCCTCCCACCTCTCCAACTGCAAACAGCACTTCGCCCGCCTTTATACAGTGCTTACTATGTGCCGCGCAGCCTGGAGCCAGCTAATGCACACACCCCAGCAACCTCCGCCATGGCTCCTGTTATTAGCCGCCTTTAAAGATCAGGGACGTCACTGAATATACACAAAGAGACTTAAGTGATAAACTCTAAATATCTGCAGGGCTAGCCACAATGTGTAAAATAAAAGGGAGAGAGATGCAGAGACAGAGAGAGAGATAGAGAGAGAAAGAGAGGAAACTGGGGTACCTGCTATTAAGGCGGCCTGGGGGCGGGAGGGGAGGGGTACATTGGTGGTGATGGGGCACTGGTGGAGGGATGGGTGCTGGAATACTGTATTACCAAGAACCAATTATGAACACCTTTGTAATTGTATGTTTCACGGTGGTATAATAAAAAAAATTAAAAAAAAGATCAGGGACGGGCCGAAGCGAAGTCCAGTGTCTTGCAGCAGGACCCTCGCAGATGAGCCGCTCCCTCTGTCCTTGCTCCTACGTCCCGTTTCAGAGGAGAGGGGGCTCCCTCCCAAGGCTCGGCCCTGGCCCTGGGCTTTTCTCCTCTCACCCTGAGGCTCCCCACGAGCAGGTGCTTTCAAGCTGTCCCCTAACTTCTCACTTCTGTTTTCTTGCTTTTGAAAGAGAGAGGGAGGGGTGGGGGAGTGCGGGGGGGGGGGTGGATTGTTGGGGTTTGTCAAGCCCAATAGGTCTTGGACCATTGCTTCCCCTTCACTACTATGGTGTTCCCATAACTCCCACAAAGACTCCTTTGCCAAGAACAGCAGAAACTTCCTGTGGGCAGGCCCCCCCGGCGCCCTGGCATTCTGGGATAAATGGAGGCAGGCCCCAGGAGTGAGCGGCACATCAAGCAGGTTGGACCTCAGCTCCCTGAGGCTCTCGCTGAGTCCCTTGGACAGTGCGCAACCTAGACAACTCTGACCACCTTGGTGTTTATGGAGCATCTCAGCTTCCAGCTGGCTCTGAGGGCATCTCTACCCCACGAGCAAAGGGGAAGTTGGAGCTTGGGCTGGGAGGCCACTCTGTCAAGGTCCAGGGTCCTACCGCTGCTGGTCCCCTGCTAGCCCCAGAAGCCTCAGGGAGGCCGCTGGGTCAAGGTCCAGGGTCCTACCTCTGCTGGTCCTCGGCTCACCCCAGGAGCCTCAGGGAGGCCACTCTGTCAAGGTCCAGGGTCCTACCGCTGCTGGTCCCCTGCTAGCCCCAGGAGCCTCAGGGAGGCCACTGGGTCAAGGTCCAGGGTCCTATCGCTGTTGGTCCCCTGCTAGCCCCAGGAGCCTCAGGGAGGCCACTCGGTCAAGGTCCAGGGTCCTACCTCTGCTGGTCCTCGGCTCACCCCAGGAGCCTCAGGGAGGCCACTCGGTCATGGTCCAGGGTCCTATCGCTGTTGGTTCCCTGCCCACCCCAGGAGCCTCAGGGAGGCCACTTGGTCAAGGTCCAGGGTCCTACCTCTGCTGGTCCCCTGCTAGCCCCAGGAGCCTCAGGGAGGCCACTCTGTCAAGGTCCAGGGTCCTACCTCTGCTGGTCCCCCTGCTCGCCCCAGGAGCCTCCCCTCACCGTCCAGAGAGGAGACTTGCTCTCTGGCCACCTCAGGGGGCACGGGAGGGGTGGGGGTACCTCCTGTCCTGCTCCAGTCCTGGCCCCAGTTGGCACCAACACCTGGACAGGGGCGGCCGGCCAGCCACGTGCCTGCGTTACTTTAAAAATAAACCAGGGAAGGAAAAGGCTTAAAAATATCCCTCGGGGTGTGTGAGTAGCTAACTGCTACTGGGGCCCCCTGTCAGGCTTCAGGGAGTGACTTCAAGTTTGGGCACACCCGAGTGCAATGGCGTGGGGGTGGGGGCGGCGGAGGGGAGATGGGGCCTCAGGCTGTGTGGCCGGAGCTAGAGGCGGCTCTGGGCATTGTGCATCCTGGGACAGCCAGACCTGAGAGGCCCGGATGGGGCAGTTCTGAAGCGCGCCCTACCTGGGAGCCCTTCTCCCCACCTTGTCTTTGGGCCTGGCCAACACTGGCAGGGAGCAGGCAGGGACATGGCTGGCTCCGTCCCAAGAGTGCCCAGGTTTTTCCCCCTAAAGGCCACCTGGCAGGCAGGCGGCAACTACTCTCCCACCCTGCACCCCCACTGCTCTCTGAAGCTACTGCAGGTCCCCCAGCTTTGGCAGAGGACAGCTTGCAATGACCATGACCTGGCAAGGATGCCACCGAGGACAGACGAGCAGGATCAAAGGGAAAAAGCAGAACTTCCCGGAGGAGAGGCGAGGCGGAGGCCAGAGCTACTGCAAAGTGGGAGAAATGATCAAAGGCAGAGATGGACGGAGGGGCAGAGGGCAGGGCCGTGGGGACGGAGAAGCAGGAGGAGCTGTTATGAGCCTGGGGGGGGTGCAGGAGGCCCGGGGTCCGCTGCTGGGTGCCCTGGGAGGGGGCTCCTTGGGCAGGCGGGAGGTGCCTCCCGAGCCTTCTGTGATGGACTGTGGATCCTCCGTGAGGGCTGGGCCTGGGAGGGGCTGTTACTCCCGCCTCCCTGTCTCTCCTGGAATCTCACCCTCCACTCCCCGGGACCCTCCAGTACTGTCCCCTTCCCATGCTGTTGGCTAGGGTGGCCACATGTCTTGGCCAGGGTGACACTGGCTTCCTGGTCAGTGTCTCTGGGCCACCTGTTTGTGGTCACTGACTGCGTCTCCCCTGGAACCTCCCAGGAGCTCCCCGGCTCCTGCTGTGCCCTCCTGCCCTCCACTCTCTGCTCACTGCCCCCAGATCTCAGCTCCACCTCTCTCCTGAGCTGCAGCCCCTTCCTGGGGTTCGTGCTAAGCACCCCCTCACTGACCTGTTGGCCTGATCCCAAGGCCCCGCTGCTTCCGCACACCCCCACTCTCCCAGTGTTAGTCCGGCCTCCATCAAATTCACCATCTGCTCTGGGGCTCAGACCAAAGACTACACAAGGTTTTTGCCTGAGCTATTGCTTTGGGTGGGGAGGCGGTGCTGTGGATCGAGCCTGGGCCTCAGACACGCAAGCTTTGCCTACCGCGGAGCTATATCCTCAGGCAATATTATTTTCGGTGGGGGTTGTGTTTCTAACACACATCAAATAAGATTATTTTTAGAATGGATGTGAGTGAAGAAGATGTCTACCAAAACAACCGCCTCCTTTCATTTCCTTCTTGTTCCCGGCTCCTGCGGCCCCCCTGCCCTGACCTTCTCTATGTGTCCAGTGGTCTCTGCCTGAAACCCACCCTGCGTCAGGCCACTCCCATCATCGCCACCTTTGGCTCCATCAGTGGCCTGTGCTAGCCCCGGCCCACGTCACTCCTGATCAGCCCCCGGGGACTGGCTCTATGCCCCCTCCCCCCCTCTAGCCCGCCCCACACCAGCTCCCTGCCCCCTGGCAGAGGCTCCCGTCCTCGAGCACGCCAGCCCGCTGCGGCGCTCCTTCCTGGTCACTGCATGGCCCTGTGCTCCACTTTGTGCGACACGGGCCCCTCCCAAAGGCGTGATCCCATCCCTCTTCTCCCTCACTCCCGCCACAACCCCTAGGTTGACTGTGTCTTGGCATGTCAAGGTGCTCTCTTTTGGGGGCACCACGCCTGGCAGTGCTGGGAATTGAACCCAGGCCTCTAGGAGGCGAAGCCTTGGCGCCTTCTCTGACCCCAGACAGTGACCCCCTGGCAGCCACTGAAAGGCAGGAAGTGTGAGGATGAGGCTGGTCGGGGTCCTGGGTGGGGCCCACATGGCAGCTGCTCCAACAAAGGGCCTGAGAGCACAGAGGGGTGTCTGGGGGAAGAAGCCAGAGGCCTGCTGAGAACTGACCTGTCGGGCACCCAGAGCGGGACCACGCGCCCCATGTCCCCTGCACCCATCCCCGGATCTCATCCCCTGGTCTAACTGGGGCAGGAGACTTGGAGCTGCTCAGACAATCCCGGAGCAGCCGCGCTGCTCCAGGCCGCTCAGGAGGTGCCATGAATGGTGCATGGTGGCAACTGTGAGCCCGGGGTCCTGGCCGCTCACCCCCACGCAGTCTGGGAGGAGACCCAGGCCACTTGCTTCCCTGTCACCGTCCCCAGATCTGGCTGGGGGGGTTCAGCTTGCTCCCAGCACCCCTGGTGCTGTCTCGCCCTGCATCGCCCCCTTCTCTTCCGGGCAGGAGGCCCCTGCATTCCAGCTGTCCCAGAGGCTAGGGATGTGACTCTTGGGCTGCTCAAACAGGGCCCGACCAGGACGGAGGCTCTTTCCAGAGCGGGAGTGTGGCTCTAGTCTCGGGACTGGCTGTCCCAGAGCGGGAGTGTGGCTCTAGTCTCGGGACTGGCTGTCCCAGAGCGGGAGTGTGGCTCTAGTCTCGGGACTGGCTGTCCAGGAGCGGGAGTGTGGCTCTAGTCTCAGGACTGGCTGTCCCAGAGCGGGGGGAGTATGGCTCTAGTCTCGGGACTGGCTGTCCCAGAGCGGGAGTGTGGCTCTAGTCTCGGGACTGGCTGTCCCAGAGCGGGAGTGTGGCTCTAGTCTCGGGACTGGCTGTCCCAGAGCGGGAGTATGGCTCCTAGTCTCGGGACTGGCTGTCCCAGAGCGGGAGTATGGCTCTAGTCTCGGGACTGGCTGTCCAGAAGCGGAGTGTGGCTCTAGTCTCGGGACTGGCTGTCCCAGAGCGAGAGTATGGCTCTAGTCTCGGGACTGGCTACCCAGAGTGGGAGTATGGATCTAGTCTCGGGACTGGCTGTCCCAGAGCGGGAGTATGGCTCTCAGTCTCGGGACTGGCTGTCCCAGAGCGAGAGTATGGCTCTAGTCTCGGGACTGGCTGTCCCAGAGCGGGAGTATGGCTCTAGTCTCGGGACTGGCTGTCCCAGAGCGAGAGTATGGCTCTAGTCTCGGGACTGGCTGTCCCAGAGCGGGAGTATGGCTCTAGTCTCGGGACTGGCTGTCCCAGAGCAGGAGTATGGCTCTAGTCTAGGGACTGGCTGTCCCAGAGCAGGAGTATGGCTCTAGTCTAGGGACTGGCTGTCCCAGAGCGGGAGTATGGCTCTAGTCTCGGGACTGGCTGTCCCAGAGCGGGGGAGTATGGCTCTAGTCTCGGGACTGGCTGTCCCAGAGTGGGAGTATGGCTCTAGTCTCGGACTGGCTGTCCCAGAGCGGGAGTATGGCTCTAGTCTCGGGACTGGCTGTCCCAGAGCAGGAGTATGGCTCTAGTCTAGGGACTGGCTGTCCCAGAGCGGGAGTGTGGCTCTAGTCTCGGGACTGGCTGTCCCAGAGCGGGAGTGTGGCTCTAGTCTTGGGACTGGCTGTCCTAGAGCAGGAGTATGGCTCTAGTCTCGGACTGGCTGTCCCAGAGCGGGAGTATGGCTCTAGTCTAGGGATTGGGTGTCCCAGAGTGGGAGTATGGCTCTAGTCTCGGGACTGGCTGTCCCAGAGCGGGAGTGTGGCTCTAGTCTCAGGACTGGCTGTCCCAGAGCGGGGAGTATGGTTCTAGTCTCGGTACTGGCTGTCCCAGAGCGGGAGTATGGCTCTAGTCTCGACTGGCTGTCCCAGAGCGGGAGTGTGGCTCTAGTCTCGGGACTGGCTGTCCTAGAGCGGGAGTATGGCTCTAGTCTCGGGACTGGCTGTCCCAGAGCGGGAGTGTGGCTCTAGTCTCGGGACTGGCTGTCCCAGAGCGGGAGTATGGCTCTAGTCTAGGGATTGGGTGTCCCAGAGCGGGAGTGTGGCTCTAGTCTCGGGACTGGCTGTCCTAGAGCGGGAGTATGGCTCTAGTCTCGGGACTGGCTGTCCCAGAGCGGGAGTGTGGCTCTAGTCTCGGGACTGGCTGTCCTAGAGCGGGAGTATGGCTCTAGTCTCGGGACTGGCTGTCCCAGAGCGGGAGTGTGGCTCTAGTCTCAGGACTGGCTGTCCCAGAGCGGGAGTATGGCTCTAGTCTCGGGACTGGCTGTCCCAGATTGGGAGTATGGCTCTAGTCTCGGGACTGGCTGTCCCAGAGCGGGAGTATGGTTCTAGTCTCTGGGACTGGCTGTCCCAGAGTGGGAGTATGGCTCTACTCTCGGGGACTGGCTGTCCCAGAGCGGGAGTATGGCTCTAGTCTCGGGACTGGCTGTCCCAGAGCGGGAGTGTGGCTCTAGTTTCGGGACTGGCTGTCCCAGAGCAGGAGTATGGCTCTAGTCTCGGGACTGGCTGTCCCAGAGCGCGAGTATGGCTCTAGTCTCGGGACTGGCTGTCCCAGAGTGGGAGTATGGCTCCAGTCTCGGGACTGGCTGTCCCAGAGCGAGAGTATGGCTCTAGTCTCGGGACTGGCTGTCCCAGAGCGGGAGTATGGCTCTAGTCTCGGGACTGGCTGTCCCAGAGCAGGAGTATGGCTCTAGTCTAGGGACTGGCTGTCCCAGAGCGGGAGTATGGCTCTAGTCTCGGGACTGGCTGTCCCAGAGCGGGGGGAGTATGGCTCTAGTCTCGGGACTGGCTGTCCCAGAGTGGGAGTATGGCTCTAGTCTCGGGACTGGCTGTCCCAGAGCGGGAGTATGGCTCTAGTCTCGGACTGGCTGTCCCAGAGCAGGAGTATGGCTCTAGTCTAGAGACTGGCTGTCCCAGAGCGGGAGTGTGGCTCTAGTCTCGGGACTGGCTGTCCCAGAGCGGGAGTGTGGCTCTAGTCTTGGGACTGGCTGTCCTAGAGCAGGAGTATGGCTCTAGTCTCGGGACTGGCTGTCCCAGAGCGGAGTATGGCTCTAGTCTAGGGATTGGGTGTCCCAGAGTGGGAGTATGGCTCTAGTCTCGGGACTGGCTGTCCCAGAGCGGGAGTGTGGCTCTAGTCTCAGGACTGGCTGTCCCAGAGCGGGGGAGTATGGTTCTAGTCTCGGGACTGGCTGTCCCAGAGCGGGAGTATGGCTCTAGTCTCGGGACTGGCTGTCCCAGAGCGGGAGTGTGGCTCTAGTCTCGGGACTGGCTGTCCTAGAGCGGGAGTATGGCTCTAGTCTCGGGACTGGCTGTCCCAGAGCGGGAGTGTGGCTCTAGTCTCGGGACTGGCTGTCCCAGAGCGGGAGTATGGCTCTAGTCTAGGGATTGGGTGTCCCAGAGCGGGAGTGTGGCTCTAGTCTCGGGACTGGCTGTCCTAGAGCGGGAGTATGGCTCTAGTCTCGGGACTGGCTGTCCCAGAGCGGGAGTGTGGCTCTAGTCTCGGGACTGGCTGTCCTAGAGCGGGAGTATGGCTCTAGTCTCGGGACTGGCTGTCCCAGAGCGGGAGTGTGGCTCTAGTCTCAGGACTGGCTGTCCCAGAGCGGGAGTATGGCTCTAGTCTCGGGACTGGCTGTCCCAGATTGGGAGTATGGCTCTAGTCTCGGGACTGGCTGTCCCAGAGCGGGAGTATGGCTCTAGTCTCTGGGACTGGCTGTCCCAGAGTGGGAGTATGGCTCTACTCTCGGGGACTGGCTGTCCCAGAGCGGGAGTATGGCTCTAGTCTCGGGACTGGCTGTCCCAGAGCGGAGTGTGGCTCTAGTTTCGGGACTGGCTGTCCCAGAGCAGGAGTATGGCTCTAGTCTCGGGACTGGCTGTCCCAGAGCGCGAGTATGGCTCTAGTCTCGGGACTGGCTGTCCCAGAGTGGGAGTATGGCTCTAGTCTCGGGACTGGCTGTCCCAGATTGGGAGTATGGCTCTAGTCTCGGGACTGGCTGTCCCAGAGTGGGGAGTACGGCTCTAGTCTCGGGACTGGCTGTCCCAGAGCGGGAGTATGGCTCTAGTCTCGGGACTGGCTGTCCCAGAGCGGGGGAGTATGGCTCTAGTCTCGGCACTGGCTGTCCCAGAGTGGGAGTATGGCTCTAGTCTCGGGACTGGCTGTCCCAGATTGGGAGTATGACTCTAGTCTCGGGACTGGCTGTCCCAGAGCAGGAGTATGGCTCTAGTCTAGGGACTGGGTGTCCCAGAGCGGGAGTGTGGCTCTAGTCTCGGGACTGGCTGTCCCAGAGCGGGAGTGTGGCTCTAGTCTTGGGACTGGCTGTCCTAGAGCAGGAGTATGGCTCTAGTCTCCGGACTGGCTGTCCCAGAGCGGGAGTATGGCTCTAGTCTAGGGATTGGCTGTCCCAGAGTGGGTGTATGGCTCTACTCTCGGGACTGGCTGTCCCAGAGCGGGAGTGTGGCTCTAGTCTCAGGACTGGCTGTCCCAGAGCGGGGGGAGTATGGTTCTAGTCTCGGGACTGGCTGTCCCAGAGCGGGAGTATGGCTCTAGTCTCGGGACTGGCTGTCCCAGAGCGGGAGTGTGGCTCTAGTCTCGGACTGGCTGTCCTAGAGCGGGAGTATGGCTCTAGTCTCGGGACTGGCTGTCCCAGAGCGGGAGTGTGGCTCTAGTCTCGGACTGACTGTCCCAGAGCGGGAGTGTGGCTCTAGTCTAGGGATTGGGTGTCCCAGAGCGGGAGTGTGGCTCTAGTCTCAGGACTGGCTGTCCCAGAGCGGGGGGGAGTATGGTTCTAGTCTCGGACTGGCTGTCCCAGAGTGGGAGTGTGGCTCTAGTCTCGGGATTGGCTGTCCCAGAGCGGGAGTATGGCTCTAGTCTCGGGACTGGCTGTCCCAGAGTGGGAGTATGGCTCTACTCTCTGGGACTGGCTGTCCCAGAGCGGGAGTATGGCTCTAGTCTCGGGACTGGCTGTCCCAGAGTGGGAGTATGGATCTAGTCTCGGGACTGGCTGTCCCAGAGCGGGAGTATGGCTCTAGTCTCGGGACTGGCTGTCAGACCTCTGGTCCCAGTTAGGTAGGGGTGAAGCCAGGACACAGCATCCCCCGGGGTGGGCTTAGCTGAGGGCTGAGCGGAGGCCCTGAGGAGGCCCACACTGACCATGCTCACTCCCAGAGGAGGCGGTCTGGGATGGGGCTTGAGGCCCAAGTAGAGGAATAAGAGGGACCCCGAGCCGTTTCTCTCCTCAGCTGTACGCACTAGTCCAGCAGTGGAGGCCTTGAGGCACAGCCCTCTCCCCACCCCTGCCTGTTCTAAGGGGGTGGTGGCTGAGGGCAGGAGGGGTCACTGACTTGGGACCCAGCTTTGCTTTTTCTCTGGCCCCAGGGGTCCTGCCACACAGCCCCCTGCTCTGTGTCTGGGTGAGGTCCCTCTGCTCCTGGGGCTGTTTGCCAGCAGGCTTAGAGCTCACACCACGGGGAGATGGCCCGGGGACTGAGCGCCCTTCTGCGGGGACTGCCTTGGACTCCGATGCCCTCTGGGGCCCCCTCAGCACCCCACACTGCCCCCATAGAGAGCAGCAGGGGAAGGGAGCGGGGTCACCATCTGGCTATGTGGGGCTGTGCTGAGCTTTCAGCCTCCCCACTTCCCACTGTGCTTGGGACACTCTCTTGCATCCTCCACGCAGCTTCTGCTCCGGGAAGTGGTGGGCAGTGCGGCCCTCGGTGGGCTGTAGGAGCTGGTGGGTGCTGGTGGGCTCAGCCGTGAGGGCATCCTGCTGCCCGCTGTTGTCCGTGAGAACTGAGGTTGGCTCCACGGGCTGCTTGTGAGGGGGAGATATTTCTACCAGCTCTAGCCCCAGCACATAGCTGTGAGCTCCCCTTACCTGTCAGGGCCTGGGGAAGTGTCCCGTGCTGGTGAGGGGGTCGGGACCAAACAGAGGAGACTCTGCCCGTTTGTTTCCTGCCCAAGCGTCCCTCTCTTGGGGCTGCTCCATGGGGGCTGACCATCTGGCAGGCAGGGGCTGGCGGACTGACCGCGCTGCCCGGATGTGTCTGGGCTGGTTATCTGTGCGGCTGAGCTATGGTCGGGCCAGGCCTGTGCATTCCTGGGGAGGGACATGAAGTCCATGCCAAGCTGAGGAGCCTTGCACACGGGGCAAGGTCCGGGAGCCCATCGGACACTGTCCCCCCACCAGCCTGGGTTTCAGCACTGTCTGGGAACTCAGACACCCCTTCCCACAGGCGGGGTTTGGGTGGGCTCAAACCTTTCACCTGGAAGAGGAAGTGCGTGTACGTGCGAGTATGTGTGTGTGCCTGTGTGTATGCATGTGTGTGTGCATGTGTGGATGTCACTTCCTGGGAGACAGAGTCCTTTTGGGTGGCCAGGAGAGGGGACAGAGCCATTGGGGTTGAAGTTGCCGCTTCCCTCTGGTTCACCGGGACTCCAGGGGCACCCAGTGCTCAAGCTGTGTCAGGGAGGTACCCAGTGGTTCATGGGGTCAGGGTGTCCCCACGTTCAGGAGCTAAGGCAGGAGAGCACAGGCCGGCTCGGTCACTGTCCTCTGTCTGCCTCAGGGCCGGTGCTCGCTTCTCCCAGGATCCTCATTTGGGCCCCTGAAGCCCCCCCAGCCTGCCCATACTGTCTCCTCACCCTGGGCCCAGCGTCTTTACTGTGCTGATCTACTCTTCCTTCAAGCCTTCTCAAGGACCGCTTGCTCAGGAAGCCTTCCTGGATCTGTCTGGAGCTGGCTTTTCTCTAGGTCAGTGTCTTCCAGGCCTCCACCAGCTCCTGAGAGAAGAACCTGGGGCCACTGTCCATGCATCCGGGAACCCGTGTGGCACCTTGCCCTTGGGAGCTCTCACTGGGTTTCAGAAAACTGAGGTGAAATCACAGTTAAAGCCAGTTTCTATTGGGGGCAGAAGGCCGCGGGGAGGGATGGTTCTAGGACGTCGACAAGTTCTGAAGCCTCTAACTCCCCAGGCTGGGGTCTCTAATTAGCCCCCAGGCTGAGGTCTCTATCTCCCGCCCCCATGGGCTCTCTATCTCCCAGCAGAATGGGTCTGTAACTCCTTTAGATTGGGGTCTCTAATTTCCCCGTTCCAGACTGGAGTCTCTAATTCCTCAGCCCACTGGGGAATCTAACTCTCCCTCCTAGATCGCTAACTCCCCACAAGGCTGGGCCCTCCACCCGCGTCCCTGACTGGGCTCTCTATACACCCCCAGGCTTCGCCCCTGACTACGCTCTCTAACACCCAGGCTTCTCCCCTAAGACCAAGGATCAAGGCCTCGAGGCTGGGAAGGGACCTTGACCACAGCCCCAGGGTGAGCCGGGCACTGGGATGTGCCTCCCAAAGTGTTAACTTGGCAAGGCAAAAGCTCCGGGTTCTTTAATGAGACATTAATCTTGGGGGTGCTGGGAAGGCACTTTGCAGACGCAAGGAAATCTGTAATCAATTGACTTAGCAAGGGCGACCATTCCAGATGATCTGGGGGCAGGGAGCTGATGCAGTCAGCTGCAAGGCGACAGCTGAGCCGCGGTCTCCCTGACCACCAAGACAGCTCCTCCTGCTCCTGCTGGGGCAACGTCCTCCTTTCCTGATGGAAATCCAGGCAGTGGGGACTTGGCTCTCCAGACACAGGTTCTTGCTATACAGCTGATGCTGCCTAACACAGGCGACCTCTGCAGCCTGCCCAGCCAGAGGCTTCTTGGATGCCTCCTGCAGTGGGGAGCTCACTACCTCTCGCGACCATAGCATGTCTTTAGTCAGCGGTAACTATAATCAGTTCTGTCTTATGTGGGATGGGATAAATTTTTTCTACAGACTCTGGCTGCCGCTGCTGGTGGTTCAAAGCAGGGGCCCAGCCAGCCTTGTGACAGCTCAGCAGGTATTTGCAGTTCCTGAGCTCTTCCTCTTCCAAGCAGCCCTCATGGATATGCTGCCTCTCTCCCAGCTCTTTCCTGGTTGTCAAGGCCCCTCTTTTTACCTTGCGGACACAGGGAAGCTGGCACACAGAGAGGGAGCAGCCTTGTCCTGCCTTCGCTCTTCCCTGTGGTAGGGGCCGAGATCTCGCAACCCTGGACACAGACCCGGAGACCAACGTGGGCCTTTGTGGATGCTCCAGCAGAAGCAGAAGCTCCTTCCTGAATGCAGAAACGGGCCTAAACCTCTTTTCTAAAGGGGACGGCGGGTTGCACTGCCCCTGTCTACTTGTGTGGACACACCCCCTGACCCCTTTCCTACTTTGAGCTTCTCTAGAACCTAATCTCTATGGATCTAAGATTTCCTGGCGGGCAGGAAGAAAGGGCAGCAGAGAGCAAGAGGGGCTGCCCGCCCCAAGGCCAGGGCACGGGCAGCCTCATTCGGTTATAAGCATTTGCAGCCTTAAACCTTCTGTTCTTCAAACCCCAGCCCACAGCCCCACGGCTCTTCCCAGAATCAGACCCGCTACACAGACGAGAAGACTGAGACAGGCCAGGGCAGCAGAGACAAATGGGAGCACGAGGCCAGAAGTCAGTACGAGAAGGGTCTGAGAGTGTCAGGAGGAAGGGGGGTCTCGGGGAGGAGGGGGTCTCGGGGGAGAAGGGGGGGTCTCGGGGGAAGGAGGGGGTCTCGGGGGAGGAGGCAAGAGAGAGCCCAAGAGAGGTTGCAAAGACTGTGGTTTTCAGATGAGGAGGGGCCACTTGGTGTGCATGTGAGTGTGTGAGTGTGTTGCACCTATGTATGTGTAGTGTGTATGTGTTTGTATGGTTGTGCATATGTTTGTATATGCCTGTGTGTATGACAGTGTGAATGTGAGAGTGTATATATGAGTGTGGGTTGTGTGTGTGGTATATGTGAATTTGTATGTGTGTATGTCTGAGTGTCTGAATGTGTGTGCACGTGAGTGAGTGTATGTGTATATGAGTGTGCACAAGTGTGTGACTGTGTGTGCCCGAGTGTGTACATGTGCATGTGTGTGTACAAGAGTGTGTGAGTGTCTGTGAGTGTGTACAGGACTGTGTGTGCTCATGTGTCTATGAGTGTGTGTATGTGCATAAGTGTATGTGTGTGCGTGCATGTGCATTGTGGGGCCGGCTCCCATGAGACCTGGTGGCAGTGGCATTTTCTGTCACCAGCTGTGTGACACCGTCCTGGCACGAGGCTGAGCTAGGTGCCAATTGCTCTCTGTGCCACCATGAAAGGTGTTGGCCATGTGTTCTCCTAGCCTGAGGCTCCCTGGGGTCAGGGGCAGCCCAAGGCCAGCAGAACGGGCCCAGGGAGGGCAGCTTGCTCTGTTGTCTAGTACCACGGGGGTGGGGGGCAAGAATATGACTCCAAGCCAGCTCCGAGGACACTGACTGGAGTTCACTTTCCACCACCCAGAGGGCTGCAGCAGAAACTCTGATTCCTGTGGGTACTAATGTGCACTGATGTGGGCCTGAGGGCAAGCAGGGACGGGGCTGCTTCCTGTCCTTTACCGTAAGGGGCTGGCCACGCTCTGGCCTCGAGTGCAGCATAGGGCCAGGTAGGACCGGGACAGCATCTGGCGAGGTACTCCCCTGGGGGTCCGTGACAGGAGGGCCCCCACGGAGCCTGTCCAGGTTCCCTAAACACACGAAGGTCGCGGCCGGAGCCAGCCTCTTCCTGGCTGCAGGCAGGGTGATGGTTTCTCCATTGCTTTTTATTACAAAATCATCTCACAGACTTCCCATTTGGGCTCCCAGCTGAAAGCTGTTTATAGTAGTGATTTGCACCTCATTCATCTGTGCCTGTTGATGTTTGCTTTGAAAATACTTATTGTGTTTGTCCTGTCCCCACCGTGGCCAGCCTTGTGTCTCCTATTTCTGTCCTATTCTCACCACCAGCCCCCAACTGCGATATAGAACGGAAGTGCCGACAGGGGAGAAAGGCCACTGGGCCAGTGCACCCATTTTACAGATGAGGAAACCGAGAGTCCTAGCAGACCAGAGGCTACAGCCTCTGCCTCCTTGCTCCTGCTGTGGTCCCCTCACCCTCCCCAGTGCCTTTCCCACGTGTGGACCTGCGGAAGGGGGAATGTCCCAGGTGGGCTGAGGAGTTGAAGAGGCAGGGGAGCAGGACTTGAGGGAGAAAGTAGAGGGGCGTGGCAGACCCTGTGTGGGTCAAGGTCATGGGTGGCCCTCAGGAGGCAGGTTCCCTTCTGGTGGGAGTCAGGGGCTCTAAGATCACTGTTGATGGCCCCGATAATTGTCTTTACTGTTATGGCAGCTTTCCTCATGGCAGGCCCCTTCTCCTCCCAGTGAGCCCCAGGAGGCAACAAGTCTCACCAAGTTGTCAAAGGAGAGCAGCTAAAGGCTAGTGAGGTATGTACGGAGGCGGGAGTCCCGGGCGGATCCTCGTGCTCCGGCTTCTAAGTCCAGTTCCACCTTCTTACACAGCCGTACAGGAAGGCCTGGAATGGCCAAAGCAGAGGGTGGGCTGTGCGGGAGGAAGGGAGGCCGGCAGCAGAGACTGGGGCTGAGAGAACAGCCTGGGGCGGGGAGGGAACGGATTCTAATCAGGATCACAGCTGAAATGTGCCGTGTGACTTTGAATGAGTCACTGGCCCTCTCGGGCGATTGATTGAGTTGAACGCTGCTAATGTCAATTTTCCCAGTCCCACTTGAAGGCTCTGGGATTTGACGGAGGGGGCGGTAGGGTCCATCTCTCCTTTCAGATGCTAGGGAAGAGGGGAAGAAGGACAGGTCCTCTCCCTGAGCCATTTATGAGATTCCCTCGCCCTGGGGTAGCCCCAGGTGACCCAGATGGGAAAGCACAGGAAGTGGGGAGCAGGGAATTGGGGAGCACAGATGAGGAGCACAGAATTGGTCTCCAGCTGCAGTGCTGTCAGCCACACGGGCACCTGGTCTCTGTTCCCTTAGAGCCATAAGGGGTTCCAGGGAGCTGTGGGAGACCAGGCACCTGGGCACCGGCCGCCTCTGGGAGGCCTGGCACAGCCCTGGCCGCGGGGCCTGGCCGGCGGGAGGCTGGCAGGTGTGTGAGGACGCAGCGGAGAGCGCTCTGCCAGGTTCCCTGCGCCTGGACTGCTCAGGATACAAGGGTCTGGGCTGGGTTCTGGAGGCCGAGAGGAACTGGCAAAAGATCCAGGCTCGATTGGACGGCTGCCATGCTTTCAAGTTGCAAGGGCAGGGGTGAGTCCATTACACTCGAAGCCCATTGGAAAGAGGGGCAGCAAATGCTCATCCTGAAGGTCGGAGAGAGAATGAGGTGGGGGAAGAAGCGTCTATACAGCGCCCCCAGAGCGGAGACAATAAACGGCTGTTCTGTGGTTGAAGCCAGTGGAGGACCTTGAACCAGCAGAAGCTGGGGGCAGGGGGTGCCTGGAGCTAAGACACTGCTGCTCTCTGGCTGTGCCAACTCTCACTTCTTGGGTTCCTTATTTGTAAGGGTTGGGGCGGGGGACAGCAGCAGCTCAGCTCTGAGGTCCCTTCCTGCTCTGACAGCCACTGGGCTATGAATAGATGGGGCTGGGGGCCCTGGAGGAGTCTAATGACTCAACAGTCAGCGAGGTTAAGCTTTCCCAGAAAAGAGTTTCCATTTGCATGAGATGAACTTAGGGCTCAAGGCAGGAAGGGTTTTCTGAGTGGGAGATGGGACCGAGGGGCTGGAGGGATCCCTGCAGCCAGTGGGCTCTGTGACTAACCAGGCGAAAGACTAATCCAGACCCTGTCGACGGCCGCCAATCAGAGTCGCCTGGGAGCGCCCGACAGGCACTGGCTACGCCAACCTGGGCCTGCCCTGGGCTTCACAGCATTGGAAGGTAGAGGAAGCGGCCCAGACGTGGGCAGAGAAGAAACATTGGAGTCAGAAGCTGTGGCTCCCAGCTTTACGCTGCAGCTCTCTGAACCTCCAGGCCTGCATGGGGGCGGGGCGCTCACTGCCTGCCCCTCCTTGCCAGAGTGGTAGAGACGCAGGAAGTGGGATGAAAGTGCATTGTGATCACAGGGGACTATCTGTGATCAAGCCCTCCCGACAGGATGCCTGGGGCCTTGGAAAACTCATTTGGGTTCCCAAGTACTCACAAGGGCAGAGGCTGCTGTCTGGAGGTATGGGTCAGCACCAGTCTCCTGTAAAGCTCCCTCCCACCGCCCCTGGGATCGCAGCCCCGTGACGAGCCCCCAGAGAGAGCTCCCAGCAGCTGGCAGAGCTCAAGTGAGAGATGGCAGAGTGCCAGGGATCCTTGGGTGGGGCTCAGTGGGCAGCGCCTGTCCCAGACCCCCCACACACTCAGGGTGTTGCTCTAATGCTGTCGTTCCTCCTGCCCGGCACTACATAAATAAATGATGGCCACAACCCGCACCGTCCACCTCTCTTGGTAAGGATGATGAGCACTCTGGGAAATGGTGGGAGAAAGGAAGGACAGAGCCGGCTGGCTTCTGCGCACCTTCCTTCCCCAGTGGTGTTCCTTGGGGTGCTTATGCGTGTGGGCTGCTGAGTCCAGGGTCAGCTCTGGGGCCAGGATGGGGAAACTGGGGTGGGCAGGGAGGGCGCTCTTCCGTGGGGCTTATCTAGTCTGGGAAAGGGGCAAATGACAGCTCCTAAAGGCAAATGGTTGTGCACATAATGCTATGGAAGTGAGCCTGCTTGTTCTGATCCGTGTCGCAGCTCTCCAGAGTAGTGCCAAGGGTCTGGGCAGGGGAGTTTAATGAGCTGGGTCTCAGGGTCTTGCAGGGGAGGCTGGCTGGGCCAGACAAAACCCAGCAGGACGTGCCCAGGCAGTGGCATAGGAGGTGCCAGGGACACTGGCGGTCTGGCCAGTACCGTGGAGGGAGAAGGGAGAAATGAGCTCAGACATGAGATGGGAGCCAGGGAAGAAGGTCCTTAATATTCAGGAGGAGGACATGGACCGGAGCTCGTGGCCAGAGGCTTCTGGAAGGGCGTTGGCATAGCTGGAACTGGGCTTGGGGACATTCTTGGAAGGGAGCTTGCCCTGCTGGGCTAGTGTGGCTGGAGTCAAGGGGCACAGCTGGGAGGTGACAGGTGTCTTGGGGTCCCTGGGATTGAAAAAGCAAAAGAGCACAGAACCCCAGCCCAGAGGGTGGGAAAGAGAGTGGGAAGTTTAGGGGGACCTCCAGACAGCAGGACGATTGCTACCACCCTGGCAGGTGGCAGGGAGAGGGCAAGGGCAGGCAGCCTCGGACCAAAGCTGGCAGAGCCCGTCCCGGGAAAGCAGGGGTCCTCTCTGAGGGGGTCTGGGTCTCTCGCCCTCATCCCGCAGGGGCGGGGAGCGCAGACACCCCTCGGGCGCCCTCACAGTTGGGGAGCCCCTTTCTTCCCTCTTGAAGCGAGAAATCTGAAAGCCATGTAGCCAAAGGGTGGGGGGGCCACAAAGAGCCACGGGACACTGGGACGAGCCCTTTAGTGCGGAGGCCGCAGCGGGGGTGTCTCTTGCCCCTCGCCTACCCTTGGCTCCTGTGGTCACCTAGGAAAACATGACCATCTTGTCCTGGGCTCTGCCAGGTGGCAAGGAGCCCCTGGGAACGCCAGCCAAACCAGGAGGGGAATCAGGGAGAGGAGATGGAACGGAGCAGACAGGGCAAGGAGACATCCTGGAGGGCTGGGGGAAGGGCGGCCCCAACCCCTGAGCCCAAGCACGCTGAGCTGGAAGAGCCCAAGAGCCCAGTTTAGTAAAAGATCTGGTCGGATGACCTGGGAAGCGTGAGACCAGGCAGGGAAGGGGTGGCTCACCCAAGGACAGCCAGGGCACAGGGCGGTGGGGAGCGGTCCAGAGTGGGGGGCGGGCTATACCTGCGGCTAGCACACCTGGACCTCACTGGACTGCACAGCACGTGTGTGTGAGCGGTGTGTGTGCATGTTTGCATGTGTGGGCGCGCCGCGCTGGTCTCTGTGCGCAGGCCCTGTGTATCCCAGGGCGAGTTCCCCTGCCCCGGCAGAGAAAGACTGTTATGGCCGCCTCCATCCGCCTGTCTTGGGAAAAGGACTGGGGCCATTCTTGTGAGGTGACTGTGCTCCTGGGAAAGCAGAGAAGAATGTGAACAGGGCCGGAGCTGACTCTAGCACCAGCTCTGCCGTCTGAAGAAATGAGAGGCACCAGCTGGCCAGACCAAACTCTAAACTGGATGAGCACACATCCACACATACGCACACACATGCGTGTGTGCGCGCACACACCCGCGCGCACACCCCGGCAAGCGGCACTCACAGCTGCAGTTACAGGCGGTCTCAGGAACCACGAGTGCTGTGGTGCTGGGGGGACCCTCATACTCGTCTCCAGAGCCCTTGCGGGCTGGCGCTGCCGGGGTGCAGGGGCCTCTGGGCGGCGGGGGGAACGCAGAGGAGAGGCGCACTGGGACCGGGGTGCACACTCGGCGTCCAGCTCCAGGGCCTGGCCGGGCCACACCCCCCTCCTCCTTTTCCGGAGCCTCTGTCGGTCATTCCTGCCCCTCTCACACACTAGCAGATCCCCATGGGCCCTCGCGCAGCCTGGCAGGGACAAGTTGGGGCTGGCCCGGGCCAGGGAGCCCGGTCCCGAGCCAGGAATGGACTCCTTCCCTGCTGGGCAGACACGCCACGCTGGTTCCGCGGAGCGCGGGGCTGGGAGCCGAGACCCTTTCCGGGGAATCCTGAGGCCTGCGCCCCACCCTCAACGGCGAATCCCCACCGACCTCCGCCCCAGACTTGCCCCGGACCCCGTCCCCCCCACCCCTGCCGGGCGTAGTTACCGATGGTGGTGATGACGGTGATGGCGAAGTAGAAAGAGCCGGCGAAGCGCCACTGCACGCCGGCCTTGTGCGGCTTGGAGGCGCAACACGACGCGCTCCAGCTCCTCGTAGCCGACCTGGCTGAGGTTGTAGAGCGCCCGCAGCTTCTGCTGCCGCTGCTCCAGCACCTGCCGCTCCATCATCTCGGGCTCCGACTCGAGCGCGTCGAAGACGGCGGCGCCCACCAGCAGGTAGGTGAAGGTGCACACGATGAGCGCCAGCGTGCGCACGTTCTGCCGCTTCATCGTCCCGCCGCCGGGGCCGCCGCCGGCCCCCCCGGCGCCCCCCGGCCCGCGCCCCAGCCCCGGCCGCCGCCGCTGCTGCTGCCCCGCAGGCGGCCTGGGGCATGGCTGCTCCGCGCGCCGGGCACCCGCTCCGCGCCCCGCCGCCGCCGCCAACGCCGAGGCCGCCGCCGCCGCGGAGCTGTCCCTTCAGCACCACCCACCGCCCGCCCGCCCGCCCCCGGCCGCGCCGCCCCCGGCCGGCCCGGCCCGCAGCCGCCGCCTCCCGCCCGCCCGCCCAGCCAAATAAGGACTGGGGAGCCGCGCCGAGGGAGGCGGGAGGAGGGGCGGGGGAGGGCAGAGAGCGAGCGAGCGAGCGAGCGAGCGAGCGAGAGAGAGAGAGAGAGAGAGAGAGAGAGAGAGAGAGAGCGCGAGAGAGAGGGAGAGAGAGAGCGAGAGAGAGGTAAAGAGATAGAGCGAGCGAGCGAGAGGGAGAGAGAGCGCAAAAGGGGCAGAGGGGGGTGTGGACTGCGCGGAAATGCAGCCAAGGAGAGATGAGCCACGTACAGACACGCGCTCGCGGGAAGGGAGCATAGACAGACCCCCCAGGAGACAGAGCCGGGACCCAAAGCTGGAGAGGCAGGGAGGGGGGCACAGATAGAGACACCCCAGAACGGAGGGAACCACTGGCCTGGCCGCCCTGCCCTTTACTATGTCGGGGGAAACTGAGGCACAGAGTGGTTAAGACTCACAGCAGCACTCGGCAGCTGTCCCTACTCGGCTGCTGGGCACCCCTGGCACATGTGGGTCAGTATTCCAGGGATAAGTACCCCAGGGATAGATCTGCATGGGAGGGGGCAGGCGCTGAGGAAACACAGGCCCAGCACCACGCCCCGCCCTCCCGTGTCCCTGCAATGCCATCTGTGCTCAGCCCTGTTCCAGCAAGCCAGGCTGGGCACCTGGCCGGGCGTCCCAGAGAGCCCCTCTGTTTTTCCCTTGGCCAATGGGGTGACTGTGATGGTGAGGCCAGGGGAAGAGGCCTCTTTCTGAGTCTCTGGCCTCAGTGCCCCGTGAGGGGCCTAGGCCTGCTCAGCCCCGCATAATTCGGCGTGGGTGTGCTGAGGGAACAGAATGCTCTGGATGCAAGTCCCTGGTCCAAGGAAGGCCCCAAAGGCCTTCAGGGGGGGCTTATGTGGCCTGAGGAAGACCAGGGCTCCTGTCAGGCAGGTCCAGAGTCTCTGGCTGGAAGTGAGATAACTACCTGTCCACATGGGGGACGCTGTTTCCCCCAGGACCCTACACTCCTCCCACGTGGGTGTCACCCACTCCTTCCTTCTGCCATTCTCCCTGGGCTTGAATCAGGCTCCTGCTGGGGGCAGGGGGCCATGTTCATTCTCACCAGTTCTCACCACACTCCTGGAAGGCTGGGGTGCATAAGCCTCTTCATGGACTTGGACACGAAGGCCAGGCCCAGGCCCTCTAGGAAAAGTCCCACTCTGCCTCCAAGCCTCCTATCTCCCTCATGCTCGCTCTGTAATTTGCACCCAAACAGTGTGGTTAATGTTGCCAGCTCTGGAAAGATGGTTTGCAGGGCTCAGGGGGTGACCACGTGTGTGCCGCAGGACCACACGAAGCCCCCAGTGAAGTCTAGATCTCCAGGTTCAAGTCCTGGCAGGTGGCCTGAGTCACGGTCTTAGGTCCCCAGCAGACCAGAGCTGGGTCGTCTGAAGACACAGACTTCAGCCCTCCTTGGCCATTCCCCACTAGATCTTTGAGTATCTTCTGACTTCTCGAGAGAAAACACAACCGCTTCTGGCCCCTCAGAACTGCTTGGACAAGTGAGGTGTGTGCTCAAGTGAGGGTGTGAGGGCAGTGAGGTGTGAGGGCAGTGAGGGTGTGAGGGCAGTGAGGGTGTGAGGGCAGTGAGGTGTGAGGACAGTGAGGGTGTGAGGGTGTGAGGGCAGTGAGGTGTGAGGACAGTGAGGGTGTGAGGGCAGTGAGGGTGTGAGGGCAGTGAGGTGTGAGGACAGTGAGGGTGTGAGGGCAGTGAGGGTGTGAGGGGCAGTGAGGGTGTGAGGGTGTGAGGACAGTGAGAGTGTGAGGGTGTGAGGGTGTGAGGACAGTGAGGGTGTGGAGGGCAGTGAGGGTGTGAGGGTGTGAGGGCAGTGAGGGGTGTGAGGGTGTGAGGGCAGTGAGGGTGTGAGGGTGTGGAGGACAGTGAGGGTGTGGGGGGCAGTGAGGGTGTGAGGGTGTGAGGACAGTGAGGGTGTGAGGGCAGTGAGGGTGTGAGGGTGTGAGGACAGTGAGGGTGTGAGGACAGTGAGGGTGTGAGGACAGTGAGGGTGTGAGGGTGTGAGGGGTGTGAGAACAGTGAGGGTGTGAGGACGTGAGTACTCTGAGGGGTGGGTGTGAGACAGTTTCTGAAGCAGGTGACACATTCACTTTGGCCTCAGACACATTCACTTTTGCTTGTTGGGGGGCTGCTGACTGCTGTGGCGGAAGGTGGTCTATGGGTGAAAGAATTCTGGAAAGGGCAAGCGTTCTCTTTTGGGAGAAGCCATTTATTCTTGGTTATAACAAAGTTGTCTCACAATGCGTCAGAACTGAGAGGGCCAGAGAGATAGCACAGTGGGCACAGCTCTTGCCTCACATGCGGATGACTCAGGTTCAATCCCTGGCACCCCATATGATCCCCAGAGCTCCACCAGGCGTGAATATCTGAGCACAGAGCCAGGAGAAAGCCCTGGGCACTGCCGGGTGTAGTCCCCAAACCAAAACAAACAACCAAAAAAAAGGCAGAACTGAGGAGTGGGCTTCAGAAATGACCTCGCCCCAACTTCTCAGCTAGAGTGCGAGAACTGAGGCCTAGAGAGAAGAGGGCTGGTCAGCAGGGGTGTCCGGCATCATCTCAAACTTGGGGTCCTTCCTGAAGCCCCTAGGAACGACACTGGGTCCCACTGGGACCATCCCCTTGGGGCGCAGAGGGGAGTCTGAGTCTCCTCCCCTTTCTTCCCCGGGTGCTTGGTGGGGTGGGCGGGGCAGGACGGGTTCAAGCTGCCAGTCCAGGCTTCAGAGCCCCCAGACATCACCACCTAACCCTCTCCCCTCTGTCCAGCACCCCTCAGCCCATGGTGAGGAAAGCAGTGGCCATCGTGTCTGCTGCCAACGACAAGGCCAGCTCGGCTGTGGCTTCGCCATCATCATCTGTCGCCCCCCCATCCCAGCCGCAGCTGGTGCCAGCAGGACGCTGCTGCCAGCTCGAGATTTCCTTGTCCTCCCATGGGGGTGTCAGCCGGCCATCTGGGTGACGGTTTTCTGAAATCCTGTCCAGTGCTGGGAACACAGGCTGCAGAGTGGTGAGAGCCGGGAGTGCGGTTCTGTCCTTGGCCCCTGCTTGCTGTGGGCTCAGGGCCTGTGTCCACCCCCTGGGACCAGTTTGCATAACTACATGTAGGCTTGGGCCAGGACACTGTGACGCTCGCTTGATAATATCCCGTGACCTTCTGGGTCTGTTTCTTCCGAGAAAACGTCCCTAATTCTTCCATGAAGAAGAAAGAAGCGGAAAGACTAAGGTGAAAGAGTCCCCAGGATTCTGCAGACTTGGCTCGTGAGGAAGGGACAGTCAGAGCGCCGGGTCACCCAAGTCACGATTGCCATGTCCATCCGGGCAACACAACACACTTCACTTCCCGCTGTCTTTTGCCTTCCACCTTCTTTAGCAAGAGACACATCGCATGATTTGTGTTTTTTTAACCACATCCAGCAATGCTCAGGGGCTTACTCCTGCCTCTGCACCCAGGTAGCACCCAGGGCTTGGGGACCGTATGGAGTGCTGGGGTTGGCCCTGGATCAGCTAAGGGCCAAGGCAAGTGCCCTCCCTCTGTACTGTCTCTCCAGCCTCCGTATTTCATGCTTTGCTTTTGATTCTTGCTGCCATAAACCCGGAGGCAGGTGCCTGCTTGACTCTCCATTGCTTGTTAAACTCTTGTTCAACCTTCAAGACCCACTCAAAGGCCACTTGCTCCATGAAGTTTTTCTAATTGTTTCTTATCAGAGCCAATCGCCTCTTTCTGCTTCCACGGCTCCCTCTCTAAGTTTCAATCAGTGGCGCTATCCCGGCCCAGGCTGTGAGTCTCCTCTTCAGCTCATCCTCTGGGGCGGAGCTCCCTGTCCAGGCCGACCTCCCTGTGGTGGGGAGCACCCAGCTTTGCACATCAGGGTTCTGTGTGCCCAGTAGCAACATGGGGGGCCTCCCTGCAGTCTCCGCCTGATGGAGGGGACTGGCAGTGTGGGCGGGGAGAGAGCCTCATGGCTACAGGCAGAAAGCTCGACTGACTTGCTCAAGGCTCCACCGACAGAGGCTTTCCAAGCTGTAAGAGTCCTGCCCGCTAGGGCGGAAGAGGTTCAAGATAGTCACAGGGCCGAAGGCAGCAGGTGGAGGGGGCCAGAACAGGAGCAGAGAGCTCTGGAGCTTGGTCCTCGGGCTCATACACACCAGCCAGCTGGGACACTTAGCCCTGGGCTTTAGGCTCCTTCTCTCTCTCTCTCCCCCTCTCTCTCTCTTTCCCTCTCTCTCTCCCTCTCTCTCTTTTTTTCTCTTCCTTTCTCTCCCTCCCTCCCTCTCTCCCTCCCTATCTTTCTTTTCCTCTCCTCTCTCTCTCACTCTCCCTCCCTCTCCTCTCTTCCTTTCTTCCCTTTCTTTCTCTCTTCCTCTCTCTTTCCTTCTCTCTCTCCCTCTCTTTCTCTCTCTTTTCCTCTCTCTTTCTTTTTTTGCTTTTTTTTTGGGTCACACCCAGCAATGCTCAGGGGTTTCTCCTGGCTCTGCACTCAGGAATTACTCCTGGCGGTGCTCGGGTGACCATATGGGATGCCGGGGATAGAACCCCGGGCCAGCAGAGGCCGGCCGCTTGCAAGACAAATGCCCAACCTGCTGGGCTATTGCTCCAGTCCCATCTTTCTCCCCCCCTCTCCTTCTTTTTCTGTTTCTTTTGGGGCCACACCCAGCAATACTCAGGGGCTAAGCCTGGCATAGTGCTCTGAAGACTAGGGGGTTTCTCTGGTGATTGTGGGGTATTGAACCTGAGTTTCCCACATGCAAAGCACATGCTACGGCCCTTTGAGTGGTGTCTCTGGACCTGGCCTCAGTTTCCTCTTCAGCAATCCAGGAGAGTGGACAGTCTGCAATGCTTTGGCTGGACCTGGCGTGAGAGCCACGTGCAAGGGCCCAGGCTGTGCCAGAGAGAAAGTGAAGGCTCAGAGCCCTCTGTCTCTCACAACCGCTGCTCGCCCCTGAGGATGTGGAGGGACAGTGGGAATGAGAGAGGGAGAGCAGAGCCCAGCCGTAGAAGCAGGGGTTCATGGGACTCTGCCTGTGGCTAGCTAAGCCTGCTGGGCCAGCCCCCTCCCCTGCCCGGGGCAAACACTGCTCCATCTGTTCTGCCGGCCTGACTGGGCTAGCAGGTGGCCTGGTCCTGGGACCCTCAGTTCACTGTGTGGGTGGGGGGTCCAGTCATCTTGCTGGGGGCCAGGCTTGGGAATGGGAGGGTCTGGGGGCTCAGGAGGTGTGGCTCAGGTACAGGACAGAGCCGGGGGAGGCCAGGGTGCCTTTGAGAGTGAGTGGAGCCACACCGGGAGGCCTGAGCACTTTCTTGGAGCTGTTCTGGTGGGAGCGAGCACAAGGATTTGTCTGTTTTACGGAGCAAGGCTGATCCCAGTGCAGCCAGCTTGCGTTTGTCAAGAGACACTATTTGTTTAACATCCCGAGTCCAAACCAAACACAAAGGCAACTGTTAACAGGGAGAGGCCCGGGCAGCTGCCGGGAGCGCAGCGGCCACGAGGGCTCCAGCCCCCGAGAGATGCAGGACACACAGCTACAGCTCTGTCCCCGAGAGGGTCTTGGGGCCTCCAGCTGGGTTCTGAAGGCCAGGGGGTGATGAGCGCCTCTTAAGGACGGGTGGTCATTCTCATGGGGACTCCCCGCGCCCCACTGCCTGTGTCCTCATGGGGCTGCCTGGGTCCGCACCCTCACAGCTAGAAGCCACTCCCACACCTCCCCACTTTGTACTCATTCCCCCTTTCCCTTTGATTCTTGCTGGGGACAGCCTGGAGGGGGAGAACCCGGAGGTATTTGGGCCAGACCCTCAGTGGGTGAGAACAGGGCTGGGGCTTTGGGAAACTCAGCTACTGAGCTCTGACCTGGGGTGTGTGTGTGTGTGTGTGAGTTCTGGCCTGGTGTGTGTATGTGTGTGTGTGTGTGTGTGTACCCAGGTATATGGGGTTATTCATGCACACATGTATATACATGCATGGACACACAGATATGCACGGACAGCTATATGGACCCTTATGTATGTGAATATGTGAGCACAGGTGTGTTTGTACACACATAGTCACACACACCCAGATGTATGTGAGGATGTGTGTGTGTGTGTGTGTGTGTGTGTGTGTAAAACCTCAGAGCTGGGATTTGAGTCCTGACTTTCAAGACTGTAGCTGCAAAACGAGCTCCCAGCGGGTGCCCCCTCCTCCGTGAACCGTGCCCAGCCCCAGCTGTCCTCTGCAGAGACCCTGCGGGGGGACCCTGTCCTGTGCTCCTGACCAAGGGGGTGCCGCTCGGAAGAGTGAGCGAGCGCCCGAGATGTAGTCAACAGCCTCACAAATCTTGAAATCCTTCCTTGCGGGTTTATGGCTTCTGAGAAGCCAGGCGAGGCAGGCTGTTCTCAGCACAATAATTATAATAGCACTCGCAGTGATTAATCAGCCAGCCTCGCGGAGCACCGCCTGGGGAGTGCACAGCGGCGTGCGCTCATGTTCTCCTGCCAATGAGCTGGCGGAGGCGAGGGGCGGGGGTCTTCCCTGGACTGAGGGTCTGAGTCCTCGCCTGCCACCCCCGGGCTGTGCCCTGCTAGGCCAGCACTTGTTCCAGCTGCCAAGGGAGAAGGGGCAGCTCCCGGCTGTTTCTTCCTTTTGCTGGTGGTGTGAGGGAGGAACCTGTGGCCAAAGCAGATTCCCAGGCCCAGCACCTTCGCTGGGGGGGTCAGCCAGGGAGGGAATACAGGGTGCAGGGCTGTGTGAATGTCACTTGGATGGAGCAGCTCAGCTCCTAGGGGATTGGGAGGACCAGGGTGCTGTGGGGAGAAGTGAAGGAGTCGTTCCCAAGAGCTGGAGCCTTCCTCATGAAGTATGGGCCAGCACCCCTCATCCCTGGGGGCATGTGGGGGTGACCCGCGGGTGGTGGGCTGGCACTTCAGCAGGGGCGGCACCTGGGCTTGTAGGAAATGCTTTTCGCTTGCGCGCCTTGCTCATTCCGGTCCGGTCGGGTGCTTCAGCCGGTCTCGCTTCACTTTCCAAGTCCCTCCGCGCCCTGCTCTTTGTCTCTCCAGCCTGGAAATGCTGCAATACGCTGGCCCCAGGGAGGCAGCGCCTGGAGTTTCTGCTCAGCCTTCCCAGCGCCCCCCACACCCCCCGCCCCTAATCTCAAAGACCCTCACATCTGCTGGGACCCGGGGCTGCCTGCAGAGCCCTCAAGCAAACAGGTCTGAGGAGGCTGCCGGACCCTAGGACTCAGGGAGGGGAACCGGGGCCTCTGGCAGGCTAATTAGTGGGAGCTGATTCTATTAAGCAGATCGCTCGCTCTAGGCAAAGCAATTACAGCTAATCAGCCCTTTGCAGCAGTCCAAAGGGACACATGGAGTTAGACATATACTGTGAAGCACCAGGACAGCTTCAGCTCAGGCCCCGCCCCTTGGTCTGTCCTGTCTCAGGGGTGAGGGAGGAACCCCCAAACCTTAAAGTTTCGAGTAGCGAAGCTTGAGCCCTGTAGAGTCGATCCTGCTGAGTTTTCTGGGGAGAGCAAGCCTCTGATGCCAGCCTCAGTTTAGCTGTCTGTCAAGAGAGTGGAGTGGCGGGCCAGGCTGGCTTCTCTGAAGCTCTGGGTCCGCTCCAGTACTGGAGGCTAGCTTTCACGTGGTCTCCTCTGCAAGGAGGGTTGGGCGACTTTAGGACAAGGAGGGTATGTTTATGACAGAGACGGGGACAGCTTTTCCAATACATACTTATCTTCAGAGCCATTGAGGTGTGGATATTAAACCAGCATCGCTTGCGTAGGGCTACCATGCCTCAGTAAATGGCTTTCACAGGAAGGAAGAGCTAGCTCACCTGGTTTGATTCTTGTCCAGTCTAAAAAGAGTTGACGGACTGTTTGCAACCCCCAAATGTGGAAATACATGCCAAAGTATTTCATTATTCAGAGCAGGGGCTTGGGGGGCCACATGTGGTATCAGGGGCCACACGGCCTTCAGCTGCCTGCAAGGACAGCGCCGAGACTCCGCCCTCTCTCCAGCCCCAGTACTTTTCTGATAACCGAAATAGTATCCTTAAAAAAAATGGATGTCTGATGTTTTTTTTTCCTATCACTGTATCACTGTCTTCCCGTTCATCATCGATTTGCTCGAGCGGGCCCAGTAACATCTCCATATGTCCTGTCTCATGCAAGTAGAGCCCAAGGGCACCTGCTTGCTCCAGGAACATAAAGAGCCTCAAACCATTCCATCAGGTCATGGGAATGAGGTCTATAATTGTTACTGGTATCTGGCATATCAAATACGACACGGGTAGCTTGCCAGGCTCTGCCGTACGGGTAGCATACTCTTGTAGTCATCTCAAAATCCAGCATTTATTGATGAACCGTGTGCCTCTTGCGGCCGCGTGAGCTGGGCTGTGATAGGCTGGTCTGCTGGGTGGAGTTCTGACGAATCCCTGGCGTCTCACGTGAGATGAGTCCAATCCTGGCAGAGCTTTTAACCATTGTTTTTTTTTCCTACTAGAGTATAAAGTTCTATGAAATTCTAGTTTTACAGAGCATGTGTCCCTCCCAGTCTTCTGTGATGCTTTCGACCATGATTTTAGGGCTTATAAGAACCTGCAGGTTCTTGGAGGAAGTTGGGACGTGCTTGGGTAGGAAACAACAGGAGAAGAGAGAGAGGCCGGAAAGGAAGGGGCCCCACAGGGCCTCTTCTCCTGGGAAGGATCCAGGAAGGAGTTTTGAGCCTGCCAGTTTTGAGTCTGTCTCGGTGTCCTTAGACGGATGGATGGCTCCAGAAAATGTGGTGCATACATAATGGAATATTAGTCAGCCACAAAGAGAAGCCATTTGCGCTGACATGGTTGGACCCAGAGATCATTATGCTAAAGGTGAAGCAAGGCAGACGGACACTAACGCTGTGTGATCTCCTTTTACCTGGCATCTGACTCAAAGCTCCAGCACTACTAAAGAAGTGTTTTATTTATTTTTTTAATTTTTCCACTTTACTTAAACACCGTGGTCTCCAAAGTTGCTCATCACGATTCATTATAGGCATTCAATACTCTGACACCAATCCCACCACCACTGTCACCTTTGTCCCACGTTCTCAAGCCTGCCCCTGTAGCAAGCCCACAATAGTTTCTTCTATATTCCTTGTTACCACTAAATGGCTAACGGAATGATCAAAAAGTATTTTCATAGAAGAAAATGCGTGAAAATTGTTGTATCTCACCATGGGGACATTAAGTCCTTGCCCGAGGGTTTTCTAAGCTGCTATTGCAAGTTAAGCTTCTGTGTTCATGTTTTTGTTAGTCGAGACAGGCTGGCTTCTATTTCATCCTATCCAATCTGGTGTGCTCCTACTGGGATGTCAAAGTTGTAGAGTTTATAGATGTCACATAGCCATGAGTGTAGCCAGGTGGTCCAGAAAATCCAGAATATTAACTGGGCACACTATTTAGCTGGGTAGAATGTAACTATGCATGGATTCCTGGCTTCTGGAAGTATAGGAAGGTGGGGGAGGTGGCCCACCCTGACTTGAAGGAAGTGTTTTAGACACCATGTTCTCCAGCACTGAAATTCCAGGATTTGGGCGATCTGAGGGAGTGGGAAGTCAGATGGCACCACGGCGAGCAGCATGAGAGAGGACCAGACACAGTCCTTCCCAGCCTTGGGCTCATCTAGTTTCCCTCACATGGTGGTTGGGGGATTCAAGTGCTATGCTGACTGTGAAAAAAAGACTAATTAATTCATTTTATTAGAAGGTGAGAATGTAAACTAACAAGCTTTGCTTTGGCAAAGGAAACTGTCAGCAAAATGGAAGTGTAACCAGAGGAATAGTGCAGTAGCTTGGAGCTCCTGCCTTGTAACCTTGTGTTTGGTTATGGGTTCGAATCCCTGGTGTCTTACGTGAGATGAGTCCAATCCTGGCAGAGCTTTTACCCATTGTCCCTCACCCCCCATACACATATAGACTCAAACACACAAACTTACACAGTGCCCACCTACATATTTTCAAATCACTTATCTGGTTATGGACCAAAACACACAATGTATAAAGAACACTAACACAACAGAAATCAAAACAATCAAATTTTAAATGAGCAGAGTAGAGTACCTGTGAATATTTTCACAAAGAAGGCAAACCATGTGGATCAGCAGGAAACCATGGAAAGTTAGTGACCATCAGGGAAAATGCCAACCAGAATTCTGGTCAGATGTCAATCCACACCTGGTAGGATAGCTGGCATCACAAGGAGATGTCAGAGATTAGCGGACTTGGAAAGACGAAGGAGCCCTGGGCATGGTTGGTGGGGCTGAAAATCTGTGTAGACACGGAGGAGGCTGGTGTGGAGCATCCTCAGACCAGCAGCTAGAGCTCCTGTGCGTTCCAGCAGGCCCACGCCGGGCATGGATCCAGAGGAAATGAAATCACTATCTCGCCAAGAGGCCTGCACCCTCCTGTTCTTTGCAGCCTTATTAACCATAGCCAAGACCTGGGGACGGTCTCGGTGTCCTTAGACGGATGGATGGCTCCAGAAAATGTGGTGCATACATAATGGAATATTAGTCAGCCACAAAGAGAAGCTCCTGCCATTTGCGCCGACATGGTTGAACCCAGAGATCATTATGCTAAAGGTGAAGCAAGGCAGACGGAGACTATCGCTGTGTGATCTCCTTTTACGTGGCGTCTGAAAAAAAGCCAGCCCTAAACACTGGTCCCATAGATAACAGGACATTGGGGTGGCTGGTGGGGGCTACAGGTGCAGGGGGTGGGCAGCGTGGGTAAAAGGGGTCCAGAGAGGCAAGTCTCGGGGCCTGAGTAATGTGAAGGGGCTCGGGAGCTCGGCCTGCACCAGAATGGACCTGGGTTTCGTTCCCAGGACTCCCACATGCTGCCCTGAGCACTAGGAGTGATCGATCCCTGAGTGCAGAGCTAGGGGTCAGGCTTGAGCACCATCAGATGTAGCCCCCCATCAGACATAGACCAAAATCAAACAAACAAACACACAAAACACACACAGCACAGGAGGGGCTAGCATGGCGATCAGGCATTGATACTGGGGTCTCCACTTGAAAGTCTTGAAGAGGGTAGATCTCAAAATTTCTTAAGTAAAACAGTGATGACTGTGGGAGTGAAAGATTCGCTCAAGCCAAGGTGTGGGTCCCGTCGCTATGTAGCTCTGGTATCAGATCACTTTCTTGGCCACTTAAACAGATCCTTGCCAGTTACAGCACAACGGTCAAGCAGAGTAGGGGAAGGGGCCGTTACAACGGGAGTCCTGTCTCCCCTCCAGCCCCACCCTTCTCTGCCTTTCCTGTCATTACGGCAGTTTTGCGAGCAGGAGGGCCTTGCAGTGGCCATCTGAGCCCACCCCAGCTCCGGCAGGCCGGCCTTGGTCATCTCGCAAGACTGGTGCCACTATCGAGGCCAGAACCTTGGCGTGTGCTCCAAGAGCTGCTTGCAGCCTCCTTCCCCTGCCTCCCACAGCCTCGCTGGGCCCTGCACAGCCTGGCCAAGTGTGGGGGGTGGAGAAACAACCTTGATTCAGACTCTGAGAGGTTCTTGGGCCCAGTTGCAGAGGAGAGGAGAGGAGGGAGGCAAGAGAGTGGGGACAGGGGGAAATCGGACAGCCCTGGGCCACCCTACACTGATCATTAGTCAGGAGAGACACTGTGAGGAAGAACCAACTGCCCTCCTGAGCACACGCTATGGGTGTGTGAGACCCGGATGCTCGGGCAGGGTCCTCTCGTCCCCTCGTCTGGGCTTGGGCCACTTATTCTCAGCTCCTCCAGCTCTTCCTCTTGCTCCTCTTAGTGCTCTGGACACTTGCCCTTCTGGGCCCTTCTGGGTTTACAGCTCCTCCGAATGCATCAGACTCTTCCTTGCCTTTCTGCTAGGAACGCCTCATTGCACACTCCACAGAAGAGGTGGCACCGGCGGCTCCCGACAGACCTTGGGACAGCTGCAGGGTCATTTTTCATATAAGCAAACTGAGGTCCAGCACCCAGCAATGTGTCTCTTCCTATACCCAGAGCCTGGAGTCACACCCAGGTCAGTTGGACTCCCCTGTCCCTCCATGGTCTCCAGCTAGAAAAGGATTTCGGGCACAGCGAGGCAGTAGGAGTATGGGGAGCCGGAGGTGCCGTCCACGCAGGGCCGGGCACGCAGAAGCTGGAGGGATCACCCGAGTGACATCAGTGACCTTGTCACGGTGAGATGCAAAGAAACAGAGGAAAGAAATAACACATGGCCACAAGCCACAGAGCCTGAGAGTTGGCCTTCAGAACTGAGGCTCCCAGCGGCATGGGTCCTGGGCGCTGGGAACTGACCTTGGACAGTGGCTGAGGGTATGGTGTTGGAGCCAGCGTTAACAGTATTGATATACCACAGTGCCTCTGACTAAACTGGAAATTGCAAATAAACAAAAAGAAAAGAGTCAAATTAAACAGTAGCTGTGGACGGGCAGCTGGAAGAGAAGGCTGGAGCAGGGGCCTTCCCCAAGCCTGGTTTGTCCCCGAAATTACAGAGGCTGGGCATAGTTATTCATTGGCCAGGGAACTCCGAGCAGGCCTGCGCCTAAGCCAGCTGGACTGGGGGACAGGCTGGAAGCAGGGAGGAGGGCAGAGGTGAGCTGTCGTGGCAGATCACTTGCAGGCTGTCCAGGCACCCCGAGCAAGATCTCCCCACATACACCCATTGCGTGTGCCGCGGAGTCGTGGAGTGGGGAGCCCGGCGGCAGGGGAAAGGCCACCCCCACCGTGCCAGCGTGGTTGCTTATGACTCTGGGTGTGACTCCTGGCTCTGGGGACTAGGAAGAGACACATTGCTGGGTGCTGGACCTGTGCCGGAGGCCTGGGGAGGGCGTCTCAGCTCTCTGCTATGCCGATGGTGGCGCCATCGAGTGCCGGGCCTTCAGCACTGCAGGGATGAGCCGGAGGCGGCCGGGCGAGCACTCTGCCCCGCTGCTCCTGCGCTGCTCGGGGATGGAAAAAGTGATGTCGTTTAGGAACAATGTGGAATGAGCTGGAACTTGCTGGATCCAAAGGCCCAGTGGGGAGACGGCTGCCAGCAGCTTGGGGTGTCTGCGATGGCCTGTCAGGGGGCCCCAGTCCCGAGGCTTGGGGGCATCACTAGAGGTCGCTGGGCCTAATGTGGCCACACCCACCTTCGGAGAGAACAGTCCTTAGGTCAGCACAGGCGCTTAAGGCCCTCCTCCTTCCGGCCCTCACCCCCTCCTGCAGGGGCAGGGTCCCCACTGGCAGCAGCGCAGGAGGAAGCCATTTGGAGGCAGGGAACAGGCAGGGAACAGGGCCTGGGTCTGGCCTGTGGGGAGTCAGGACACACTGCAGAGACTCTGAAGAGCGTGTCTAAGGGAATGTGCGTGCGTGGTGTGTGCACGTATACGTGTGTGTGCCTGTGTGTGCGCATGTGTATGTGCACATGTGTACATGTGTGTCTCTGTGTGTATGTGTACATGTGTGTCTGTGTGTGTATGTGTACATGTGCACGTGTACATGTGTATGTCTGTGTGTGCGTGTGTATGTGCACTGTGTGCATGTGTGCACACGTATGTGCATGTGTATGTGCATGTGTGTGTACACGTGTGTATGTGCGTGTGCGTGGGGGTGCTGGGTGTCGGGAGGCCTTCAGATCTGACCTCCGCTGTGAGGTGAGCAGCCAGAGGCCCAGAGAGGGGGAACATCAAGGCTGGCCACCTGGTGCCAGCCTGAGCAGGCGGCGGAGCAGCGCTGGGCTCTGATAAGAAAATCCTCTGCTTAGCAATGAGATCACGCGGCTGGCGGCCGCGGCGGGGCCAAGGGGGCAGAGGAGCCTGGTGGGCCAGTTCTGGAGCTCAAACCTGGGGCTCTGATGCTAGGGGTGCAGCCCAGCTGGTCGCAGACAGGGTACTTGGTGGGGATGGATAAAACCCCAGTAGGTCTGCCTGCGCTGGGCTCAGGGGCCCGTCTGCGGAGGCTGGGCTCTTCCCAGAAGCTTAGGGTCAGCAGGCGGTGGGATCTGATGTGGGGGGGCTCGAGGGGCGGACTGAGAGACTGGGGGGGCCACACCGAGGCCTCTGTTCACCCTCTCGTGGCCACCCCTGACACACGCCCTCCTGTGTGCACATGTGGTCCCCATCTCCCCCACTTTTTCCAGGAGGAAGGATGCTCCCGGCTATTCCCACAGTGCGCTGTTTTCCTCCTCCTCCTTCCTTTCCTCCTGGCCCTCCCCTCTCCCTCCCCTCCTCTCTGCTCGCATCTCCGGAGCCTCCTGGGCTGCCCTGAATTCCTTCCATGCTAGAGCCAGTGTCAACACTTTGGCCCTTGGTCTGGACTCACCTTTTCTCCTAAGGTGCAGACAGGGTGGGGGCGCCACTCTGTGCAGAGAGGGAAAAGGAGGCGAGGGCGCCAGGTGTCCTGGCCCCAAGGTCCAGCCTGCGACATCCTGCAGACAGAGAAACAGGCTGAGTGAAGCTTAGCTAGGACAGAGAACACCAAATCCTTTCTGAAATAACAGAGAAGGGATTAAAAAAAAATCAAGATATTAACCTTCAGAAACTCCCCGGTCAGATTAACTTCTTTCCTAAGCACTTTTCTCCCTTTCTATAAACATCTTAATTCCTGCTGACGTCGCTGCCAGCCTGGATTACCGGAGGATGGACAGACAGATGGAAGGAGGTCTGGTCCCACCAACCCACGCGTGCCCATCCCCTGCGGGCGACCGGGACCTGGGGGTGGGGGGCAGGACGGCACAGGGGTCCTGGGAGTTACTTCCCACTTGCTCTCTTGTCCGGGCGGAGGTGGCTCGTCTGAAAAGGGTCAACATGATGTGATCCTTGTCAATCTTCTCCCTCCCAGCCGCTTCCTTCCAGAACCTTCTCTAGAGTCTCTGTCCTGGACTGCATGCAGGGCAGGTGGGGGCGAGAGGACAGAGCTCCCGGAAGTCCCGCCTCGCCCACCACCACACTGGCCAAGGACAGGCGGGTCCTTTGCTGCTGCGGAAGGTGACGTAAGGGGAACATTTCTGCTCAGCCCCAGGAGGGGTCGGGGCTGGGGGACCACAGTCTTGGCCTGGTGCGGGCCCTTCCTGCAATTGGTTTTAACTCAGACCCCTAGTCTGAGGGGGTGGTCTGGGAATGGGCAGGGGCGGCTCCACATCTTCTTGATGTTAAGGGGAGAGGAGGAAGGCACAGAGAGTCTCACTGGGGGGAAGACAGCAGGGGGAGAGAAGGGGCCGGTGTCAAGCATTTTCCTTGGTGTCTTGGAACTGCCTCAATCAGGGGGCCGATCAGTTACCCCAGTCGCAGGGTACCCCAGACCAATCTGGCTCCTGAGTTCAAGCCTCGTGAGGGCCCTGAATGTCCCCAAGCACCCCGGGGGTCCCACCTGGCGCTGGACCCACTGGCCATGGAGAGGAAGGCCCTGAGTCAGGCCGTCCACCTTGTAGAGGTTCAGAGACATTCCCAGCAGGGCCCGAGGCGGTCCTGCTTCCCGCCCCTCCCCGTCTTGCATTGCGTGTCGTGGCATTCACCTGGACCACCGCCCATCAGTCACCCCCTCCTCTGTGGGGGTCGGGGGTTGTCACCAGCGCTGCTCCTCACACAGGGAGCCCATGTCTCTGGGGGCAGCTTCTGAGAGTTGCCCCGGCCCGTCCAGGCGGGGGGCCACAACTGGGGTGGAGGCAGCTCTGCTTGCAGAGTGTTAGGACTGGAGCACTCTGCTGACCTCCCTGTCCACAGGGGAGTGGACCGAGGCCCTCAGGGGGTGCCACTCTGCGGACCCTGGGGGGTTGCAGGGCAAACTCCTACCTTGATCTTCCCACCATAGCTCCCGCCCGGCCCTGGGGTCCTGCTGAGATATGGAGGTGCAGGCAGCTCTCCTGGGCCTGGTAGGACCAGCCGCCCCCTCTCCCAGGCTGAAGCCAGCGCAGGAAGGTGCTGTGTAAACAGGCCTGCGGCCTGCGCGTCCGGCTCGGCGCCTGTCACACAGCCAGGTGGGCCTCGACACTGCACAGACATTTTCCACACGCACGTCCTGTGGCTGGTTGAGGTCCAAGGCATTCTCTTACTTTTTCCCCCACTTCTCATCCCAGCTGTCTCTCCTGTTCCCTGAAGGGGGCTCTTTGGGTCTCTCGACTCTAAGAGAGATGATGGGGAGACCTTGTTTTCTATCTCCCAGTAGCCACTGTTGTTCCTAAAACAGAGACTTTGAGAAGGAAGGGGCAGGGGCGGTATTGGATGAGGTGCCGGAAGACAGCAGGAAGGTTAACATGCTCTGTCCATGGCCTGCTGTGAGGCCTCTGGGGCACCAGTGACCCAAGGGGGAGAGCTTGGCTCCTGGGGATAGAAGCTCGGGGTGAGGGAGGGCAGTATTCGGCTGCAGCTGCAGCAGGAGCTAAGCCTCTTTGGGAGAAGTTTCTATTCAGGTTCCCTAGAGCAGACAGCTGGTTCCTGTGACACCTGCTTCTGTGTCCTTTCCTCTGTCTCCTTCTCCAAGGCCAGACAGTGGACAGTGCCCCCTCATCCCAGGCCTGTCACCCCTTGTCCTGCACCGTAGCTCTGGGGATGTGTCCTGGTCCCGGCAGGAATGGGGCTTTGTGCTGGCTAGCAGGTGCGTGATGGATGAGTGAGTGGAGGCCCCTGCTCGAAGCCCCACTGGGCTGCCTGACCTATGCACTGAATCAGATAAAGACACTCCCAGACAGCCACAAGGATTCGGAGAGCATCAGCAAGAGCCTGTGTTTTACCTTTCTCTTCTTCAACTCGGCACGATTTGTCGTCTTCACTTAGGAGGAAGATGGCAGGATAGTTGGGTAGGAGCTGGGAGGGAGAGCATCCTTGGGCACCATGCTGGCGCTGTTCTAAGAGAGTTGCCCCAGATGGCAGGATAGTTGGGTAGGAGCTGGGAGGAACGCATCCTTGGGCACCATGCTGGCGCTGTTCTAAGAGAGTTGCCCCTAGACTGAGTGCACTGCTCTCATCAACCCTGGCAGACCCCCTACAACTCCTCACCTCTTCCCTGGGCTCCCTGAAATCCTAGGTCAAGAGTAGACCAGTTGTTCTTCAGGGTCACTCCCAAAGCTCTGAGCCAGTCCCCCAAACATACTATACCAATAAAAATATTGGACTGATGAAAATATTCTTCCCCAGTACATCTACAGATCTGTGAAATTTCTACATAAACGGTTTAAAACTTGGAAATGTGCATGCTGATTCTAAATGTCATCTAGAGAAAGATGCATGAGAATTGCTGGGTAAATTCTGACACAGGAAGAAGAGAGGGGGTCTGCCCCTTGTCCCCTGCTCTGCCACTGGAAAACTCAGCAGACCGGGCACACATCCGCCATCTTGCAGCCAGAGAAACAGTCCAGCTCCACAACTAATCTTGAAAAGAATGTGATGGTGCTGAATCTTCCCAAGTAAACGGGTTTGGGCTGGTAACTCTGGACCTTCTCGGAATGGGAGTGGGCAGATTTCCCTTTCTGCCTGGATGCCCAGCAGCCTGCAGCCTTTCCCAACACTCTCCTACTTAGGAACAGTCCTGCTGCTCAACTGAACTTCATCAAGCTGACAAGTCACCAAATTGTTCCAGCTTCATAGATTCTGGGCCACGTGGCTGCATATGCGGCCACGCGAACAGCTCCAAATTTCATAGTGATCCTATTAGTCACCCTTTACTGTCATCCTAGTAAGAGTACAGCAACGCTGATGGAAAAGTTGCGTAGAAGACCAAGACCAATGAGCGAAAACAATCACACAGAAGGCTCAACCAGCACCAACCAACTCAGTAAATCCTCAGACAGTGATTTCAGCAACACCATTGTGAGATAATAACCATGGTCACAAATTGACTTTTATCTACCAAGTTTTGATAATTCTATTTGCCTTTTTTGGGTAACAAACAAGATGAAATAAATTTGTTTGTGCCTGCTAAGGGGGAAATCTGGGCGAGTGGGTGGGAAACTGGGAACATAGGTGGAGGGAAGCCCTCATGGGTGGTGGGATTGGTGTTGGAACATTGAAAACCTGAAACAACTGTATTATGAACAACTTAGTCAATCATAGTGTCATAATAACATTTCTTTTTTAAAAAGAAAAAAGTAGCAGTGAGGGCAGGAGACATACTATAGTGGATAAGGCATTTATCTTGTATCAGCTGGCTCAGGTTTGGTCCTCTGAGCCCTACCAGGAGTGATCCCTGAGCACAGAACCAGGAGTAAACCCTGAGCACCACGAGGTGTGGTCCCAAAACAGAAAAAAAAAGAGCAATCAGTTCTTTACTAAAAAAAGTCTTAAAAAATTAATCCTTATGTCCCTTTTCCATAGAGGGAAAGTTCTAAACTCTAAGACTTCCCAGGGCTGCCTGAAACCACAGTGTGTTCTGAATCCTCTATGTATTGTGTTTTCTTCTGTGGCTACACACCTATGATGCATTAAGGTGAGACGTTAGGCACAGTGAGAGGTTAATAGCAACCGATAATAGAACAATTCCAGACAAAGGACCAGAATAAAGGCCACGAGAATGTGGTCATTCCCCCTCTCTTAAAATACTTTATTGCTCATAACATTTTCTGACCACAGTTGCCTGTGAGTAACTGAAACCTCAGGAAGTGAAACTGTGGAGCTAGGGGGACTCAAGCAGCAAAAATGTGGCTAATGTGACTTGCTGTTGTGTAAGAACAGTGATTCTGGGGGCTGGAGTGATAGTACAGCGGGTTGCAAGTGCAAGTACGTTTGCCTTGCACGGGCCTACCAAGGTTCACTGAATGGCCCCCCGCCAAGTGATCCCAGAGAGAAGATCCAGGAGTAAGCCCTGAGCACCTCTAGGGCCCCCAAACAAACAATAAAATAAAACAGACATACAAAAAACAAAAACCCAGGTGATCCTGACAAAGGAACAAAATAGAGAAAAGTTCAAGGCAATCCAGCCTAGTCAAAGGACAGTCTGGATCATTGGGTAAAGATCCTGACACAAGATGATCTGGGGACAGAAGATTATCCAAACAGAAGCAGTTCAGTTGGGCTTTTTGTGGCAAATAGTCTTCCTTCCTGGAAAGAGAATTCAGCCTAGCTATTTTAATCAGAAAGGGATTTTTGTGGCAGCTGTTGGACTTGCAGGGAGAACTGGAGAAAGGCTCCTAGGTTTAGCTTTCCTGAATGATTCCCAGCCCACAGTGGATAGAGCTGCTGTGCAGTGCTGGGGCCGTGGCCACGTCTTCAGCTGCCAAGCCACGTCCCCTCTGCCAGGGTCTGTGCCAGTGACCGTGCTGCCAGCTGCTCCACGTGACGCAAAGTCGTGTGAACTGTGTTTGCTTCTAGGGGTGGACACAAGGTGGGATTAGAAGACAGGAGACTTTTTAGAGGAAATGCTTGTGAAAGATGAAGAGAAGGGCAGGACTCCCACGGAGAACACTCAGAAGACGCTGTGGGTCTGGCGGCTGTGAGAAGCGAGAAGGAAGGAGAAGGGGTAGAAAAGGCCTGAGTCTGTGAGGCTGCTTGAGAAAGTCTTGGTCACCACAAGGACTGTGCACAGAGGAGTCCTTTAGGTGGGGGAGGAAACCTTCAGTTCTCTCGTTACACTCAGCCATGACATGGAGTAGGGCAGATTCCAAAGACATCTAACTGGGGACTCTCCATCTTATAGTAAATACCAGGTTCAGGGGAAACTCTGTAATGTAGAAGGGAAGAGAAGCATCCATAGGAATTTTGGTTTGTCCAACCTTTATACAACTGTAGCCTAGACCCCAGGCTTACTCCGCATATACCACGAGTAAAGCAAATCTCAGACAGATTAAAGAATTGCAGGTGAAAATCTTATGCATTTATTAGAAGAAAATAAAGAACATCTAGGGATCTGTTTCTTTATCTTTCATTAGGGATGGCTCCTTTAAGCAAAAAACACAAAATCTAGAAAACACAGGGGCATTTAAGATTAGTTTGTATTCATTTGTTTAAAAAGTAGTTCTCACCAACAACATACTTAATGGTGTGAAACGAGGCTGGAACAAAACTTCTCACGAGTTTCATTCTGCATTGCACTGAAAGAATTAAGCTAATGCAATAAGACAAGAAAAGGAAATACAAAAGATACATGATGGGAAGGAAGTAATCTTTGTGGACATACTTGGCCATTCAAATAATCAATAACTCTCTCTGTAACTACATGGCTTCAAGGTACAAGAATAATATACAAAAGTCAATTGGTTCCTTATATACCAGAAGTGAGTGAATAATTATAATTTGACATTTAAAACACATTACAATTTCACCACCATAAAAGATAAAGAAATATATGTATATAAAACACAATATACACAGGATATATTATTGGGGCCAGAGTGATATAGTATTGCAGGTATACTTGCCTTGCACAAGGTCAACCAGGCACTATCCCTGGCACCCCATGAAGCTCCCTGAGCCTCTCCAGAAGTGATTTCTGAGGACAAATACAGGAATAAGTGCTGAGCAACAACTGGGTGTGCCCCGAAAAGTTGGTTCTTCCTGTATTGATCCAAACACTCAATACAAACACTATAAAAAATCCCACCAAGTTATTTTTGGATATTTTCAAACTGAGCCTTAAGTTTATATGTAAAAGTGAAAGACCCAGAATAACCACCATAACACTGAAGAACAAAGTTGAAAGATTTATTATCTAACTTTAAGATTTTAAAAACTATCGCTCTCGGCCTTTTGACTAAGATCAAGTGAAGATTTTAAAAAACTACAGTGATCAGGACATTATGAAGGTGAAAAGAATAAACCAGAATGAAAAACCTACAAATAGACCCATAGTTGACTACTGTCAAATAGTCTTTGAAAAAAGCAAGAGAGAAAGAATAGTCTTTTAAACCATGTGATGCTGGAACAACCAGACATTCCCATACAAAATAATAACTCTAGACTCAGACCTCTCATCTTTCACAAACTAATTCAAAATTGATTATCAACCTGAATATAAACCTCAAATTCATAAAATTTTGAGAGGATAATATAGGAAAAAATCAGAATGCCCTTGAGTTTGGCAAAGAGCTTTTCTAGATAAAATATCAATTCATGAAAGAAAAAAATTGCCAAATTGCACTTTATTAAAATGAAAAAAAAGACTTACTCTGTAAAGGACATTTTGTGTTCTGTGAAAGGCAAGAGAATGAAATTCCCTGCCACAGACTGAGGGGGGAAAAGCGTTGTAAAGGACTTGTAACCAAGTATGCAAAGAACTCTAAAACTAAATTAACCAACCAACTCAACTTAAACATAGGTCAAAGATCTGGATAAATACCTCAACAAAGAGGACACACTGATGGCAAATAAGGTCATGATAAGATACTCAATATCGTGTCATCAGAGAATTTCAAATTAAAGCAACAGCTCAATGCTACTTTACTTTTCTTAAAATATCTAAAATGCAAAACACTGACAACATCAAATGCTGGTGAAGGTGTGGAGAAACACAACTTTTGTCACTGTTGATGGAATGCAAATAGAACAACTGCTTTTGGAAGGCAGTGTGGCAGTCTCTTGCAAAGCTGAAATAGATTTGTTATACAACCCAAGAGTTCCGTTCTTGGGTAATGACCCAGATGAATGGAAAACTTTTTGTTTGCACAAGATCTCACACAAAAACATTTATAGCAGCTTTGTTGATATTTGCCAATAACGAAAGCAACCATGTTTTCCTTTAATGGGTAAGTGGATAAACAAACCATGGCACAGCTATACAGTAGATATTATTTGGCAATAAAAAAATGAAGAAACTACCAACTTGCAGAAAGGCACAGAGAGGCACTGAGGAAACATCAAAGCTAAGTGAAACAAGTGGCTCTGAAGAGGCACATATATTCAATATGGCGGCTTTCTTGGGGAGAAAGCAAGATACCAGATGGTGACAGTATGACTGGTTCTCCGGGGTTCTGAGGGGACCCCCCTGAGGGAGAAGCGGATGGATGGCAAGATGGAGGACAGGCAGTGTTTAGGGCAATGAAACTCCTCCGAATCATACTCTCCTGGTGGTGTCTTGACAGGATGCATTTGCTCAATCTATAGGATAGCAGAACCCAGAGTGAACCCTAATGTCAACTATGTACTTTTGGTAATGAAGGTGCTAATCACTTGTATCACTTGTATTACTTGTCTTCCTGTTGTTCATCGATTTGCCTGAGCGGGCACCAGTAACATCTCCAT
Source organism: Cryptotis parvus (assembly GCA_021461705.1). Lineage (NCBI taxonomy): Eukaryota > Metazoa > Chordata > Mammalia > Eulipotyphla > Soricidae > Cryptotis > Cryptotis parvus. The sequence continues at coordinate 35,610 of JAJIBD010007585.1, read as the reverse complement.
ACGTCCTGTCACATGCTACTGTAGCCCAACCATTCCTTCAGGTCATGGAATGAGGTCTATAATTGTTACTGGTTTTTGGCATATCAAATACAACGTGGGTAGCTTGCCAGGCTCTGCCATTTAGGTGGTACACTACAGTAGTAGGCTCTCATCTCGTGCATTTATGATGAACCGCAATGGGGAGAGATCGGCTTTTCCTTGAGTGGAGCTCTGAAGAGCTGTGGAGTCTGGATGTTGAGAATGACTGCCCTCATGGTGTGGGGGGTTCCTCTCGCATCTTGCTAGGCTCATGGCTAGAACTTGCCTAGAACTGTATACAGTGTATAAATGTGAAAGATCCTGGGAAGGACCTGGTCCTAACTTCCATTATTGTCTAAAACTGTCGTACGGCCACTCCACTGGCACAGCTTTGGGTCGCACTCTCCATTTAGCATTTAGTGGAGTGTCTCTCTTCCACTAAATGCTAATAGAGGGAACAATTGTGCATGTGGGGGGGGGAGAGAGAAAAAGAAGGAGAGAGAGGGAGAGGGAGAGAGAGACAGAGAGAGGGAGAGAGACAGAGAGAGAGACAGAGAGACAGAGAGAGGGAGAGAGACAGGGAGAGAGAAGGAGGGAGAGACAGAGACAGAGATTGAGAGAGAGGGAGAGAGAAGAAGAGAGAGGGAGAGGGAGAGAGACAGGGAAAGAGAAAGGGAGAGAGAGGGAGAGAGACACAGAGAGAGTGAGAGGGAGAGAGAGGGAGAGAGGGAGAGAGAGGGAGGGAGAGAGAGGGAGAGGGAAGAGAGACAGAGAGAGAGGGGAGAGAGGAAAGGCAGAGACAGAGAGAGGGAGAGAAAGGAGAGAGAGAAAGAGAGGAGAGAGAGACAGAGACAGACAGAGAGAGAGAGGGAGAGAGACAGAGAGTGAGAGTGAGAGTGAGAGAGAGAGAGGAGAGAAAGGGAGAGAGAATGTGTTTCTATTTACAGGAACTCTACTTCCTGCTCAATTTTTCTGTAAACCAAAAGCTAACCCCCAAATAATAAAATCCATTACGATTTTACAAGTAATGAATACATTTGGGGCAATTTGGCAGCAAATACAACAGACGATGGTCAGGCGGCCTCGGTGTCTGATATTCCCAAGGTATTCCTGGCCTCAACTTGCTGTTCCGTGTTGCATCTGGCTTTCTGTTATCATGACCGAAGTGTCCTGGTTTAAGTGACCCATTAAATGACCCTGACAGCCAAAAGGTCATTATTGATACTATCTAAAGGATTCCTAGAAGAGCAATGTGGGAAAGGCCCTCAGTCCGAGAATAACGAGCCTCTAGATGAAGAGGCGTATTTGTATTTACTCGCTTACTCGCTAGCCTTGCCCTAACAAGCGGCACACACTGGGCAGCTACCCAGCTGGGTTTCATTCTCTCACAGCGGTCGGTCGTGAGTAAACGCCCAAGTCCAAGGTGTTGGCAGGTTTGGTTCCTTTCCAGCGTGCACACAGGCCTCGCTTTGCTCACTCACGCCTGCATCCTGAGCACTTCTTCTCGTGAGGATTAACCGTGAGGAGTCGGAGGAATCTCACGCCCTCCTTTCCCTGAGGACCTCTCTAAACACCAGTGTTTTTTTTTAGACATCTCTAAGGTTTTTTTTTATTAAACATTTTATTATACCACTGTGAGATATGCAATTACAACGTTGTTCATGTTTAAAGGTTTCTGTCACGTAGTGTTCCAGCACCCGCCTTCAACCAGTGCCCATTTCCCACCACCAATGTCCCCAATTCCCTCCCCCCTCCCATAGCCTGCCTAAATGGCAGGTTCTTTTTCTAAATTTTTTTAAGTTTTTTTTTTTTTTACAATTACAAAGATATACAATTAAAAAGTTCATATTTGGGTTTTGGTCATACAGTGTTCCAGCACCCATCCCGCCACCAGTGCCCATCTCCCACCACCAACGTCCCCGGTTCCCTCCCCCTCCCCCAGCCCTCCTCCATGGCAGGTTCTTTATTTCTTTCCCTTTCTCTCTCTTTCTCTTTTCCTTCCCTTCCAGACTATGGATTACAGAACATACATTAAAGGGTTGTCATGTGTATCTTTTGCCTCTATTTAATGCTCAGTTCTAGGTTGGTATTAGTACCCTCGACAATTGTTAGCACACTGTTCCATTTTCTGTCTTACCTAGCCTCTGACTCCCACACGTTTGTGATAATTTCTACCTTTGACAAGACCTCCTGATATATATTTCACTTGACTTTGGATATTGGTATCATAATATGTACATATATATTTATGTTATGCAGATAAATATAGTCATTCTGTGTCTGTCTCTCTCCTTCTGGCTAATTTCACTCAACATGATCTTCTCCATGTCCATCCATTTATAGGCAAATTTTATAACTTCGTTTTTCCTAACAGCTGCATAGCATTCCATTGTGTAGATGCACCAAAGCTTCTTTATCCAGTCATCGATTTTCGGGCACTCTGGTTGCTTCCAGATTCTGGCTATTGTAAACACCAGTTTTTTTTTTTTTTTGCTTTTTTTTGGGTCACACCCGGCAATGCTCAGGGGTTACTCCTGGTTCTGCACTCAGGAATTACTCCTGGCGGTGCTCAGGGGACCATATGGGATGCCGGGATTGAACCCGGCCGGCATGGGCCGGCCGCGTGCAAAGGCAAACGCCCTACCCGCTGGGCTATTGCTCCGGCCCCATCACCAGTTTTTAAAGAGAATCCTGGTCGAGGGGCTGGAGGGGTCGTTCAGGGCATAAGTGAAGGCACTCGTCCTGCTGCATCTGACACACATTCAAGTCCCCAGCACGTCATACAATCCTCTGAGCACCGCCAGGAGGGACCCTGTGTACAGAGCTGGGGGTAAGCCCTGAGCACCTCCTGGTTTGGAAAACAAAAACACAAACACGTGCTCAAATCTGGACAATATTCCCAGAGCTACAAAAAGGGCATACACAGAAATGATGTAGTATGCAGCATTTTGGGTAGTATGTAAAATTAAAAAATTTGTTTGTTTGTTTATGAACCGTATCTAGCAGTGCTCAGGAGCAGCTCCTGGCTCTGTGCTTGGGAGTCGTTCTTGGCAGTGCTCCGGGGACCATGTGGTGTTAGTGATAGAACCAAATTTGGACTCCTGCATTCAAAGCACGCACTCTATCCCAAATAACTACTATGAATTAGCAGATCAATAAACTCTGATAAAGTCATACAATTGTGGAGTATGATGTGGGGTTTGTTAGAAAGGATGAGATAGATGAAATAAAACAAATATCCTGTGAGATCCTGGGATAAAGCAGATCTATGATGAAGTGGAGTCATATATAAATATATTCAGTAGTTCCACAAAGAGGAAACGAAGAAGGAAGGCCAGATGGGCCCATCAGAACACAGAGAGCTGAATGGTAGCCCGCAGCCAACCAAACCAGCAACCAGATTCAAGGTAAATGTTCCGAGCTGTTGTAAGAAGGCAGAGTCGAGGAAATTGGAGTTTTTGAAAAATGCGTGCGCCAACGATGGGATTTAGGGCAGGCTGCCCCAAAATATGCCACTTAGGCATATCGATTATCTTGAAATAAAGTTACTTGAGAAACAGCTGGTGCAAGAAGGCCACTGTGACCTTCCTCTGTCCCTGAAAGAGAGATAAATCAGTCATGTGAGAGGGACCCTCCCCCTAGCTGGGAGACACTTTATCATAGGAGATGGGAATCCGGGCTCTGAGTCAACTCACTGCCTTAGTTCTTTGCGTCTTTTGTTTTTTGCTTTTGCAATTTCTGGGGATGCTCAGGGCTTACTCCTGACTCTGTTCCTGGATCACTCTTGGGGTGCTCAGAGGACCATATCAGGTGCTGGGGACCAGGTTGGCTGTACGCAAGGCAAATAGCCTACCTGCTGTTCAATTTTTCTAGCCCCTACCTTGGATTTTCACTCATTAGTAACAAGCCCAGTTTTTCGTTCCTTTGTCAAAGGAATGAAACACTGCTTAGTGTGGTCACTTCTCAGAACCCCACAGTTCCGGAATAAACAAGAAATTGAATTGTCATTTCCCCCCTCCCTGTTAATCTGCTTCATGTCCATTTAATTACAAGACCAGTCAGAGAGACTAGAAGGGGAGAGAGGGAAAAGCTTCTTCCCTTCCCTATTGTACACATAATTGTGTCCCTTCTATAAGGAATCGCTTTATGGTTTAAGGGCTATACCTGGCTGTGCTCAAGGCTTACTCCTGGATCTGAGCTCAGGGATCACTCCTGGCAGGATTCAGGGGACCACATCTGGTGCTAGGATGAAACCTGGTGGGCTACATATAAAGCAAGCAAGTGCCCTCCCTGTTGTACTATGTAGTAGGCCAAGAAACCCTCTTTAAATACAGTCCTAACTGGCTAAAGAAACTGTGGTTCATCTACACTGGAATACTATGCGGCTGTCAGAAAGGATGAAATTATGAAATTTACCTGCAAATGGATGGACATGGAGTCTATCATGCTGAGTGAAATTAGTCAGAAGGAAAAGGACAGATAAAGAATGACTGCATTCATTAATAGGATATAAATAGATACCAGTGTTTTAATAAATATGGGAAATGGTAATGGCAGATTAAAACTCACCACTCATACACATCATACTCACCACTCATCACTCATACACAAAGACTCAAGTGATAAACTCTAAATATCTGTAGGGCTAGCCACAATGTGTAAAATAAGAGGGAGAGAGATGCAGAGACAGAGCGAGAGATAGAGAGAGAAAGAGAGGAAACTGGGGTACCTGCTATTAAGGCAGCCTGGGGGGGGGGACGGGAGGGAGGGGTACATTGGTGGTGGAAATGGGGCACTGGTGGAGGGATGGGTGCTGGAATACTGTATTACCAAGAACCAATTATGAACACCTTTGTAATTGTATGTTTCACGGTGGTATAATAAAAAATTAAAAAAAATAAATACAGTCCTAAGCAGACACAGCCTCACCATATAAACAGGGCAGCTTCACAGCTTCATGACTATTCTCAGAAGAGTTATCAAGCCAATGAAACTCCCAGGTAAACCGGTCTTCAGGCTGAAGACTCTGGCATTACTTGGGGGACTATATGGGATGCTGGGGAAGGAGCCAGGGTCTGCTGCTTGCAAGGCAAGTGCCCTACCCACTGTACCATCACTCTGGCCCCTCACAATTTTTCTTTTACTGAACTTTTTTTTGGTAATTCCACTTATTATTTTGTTGTAATAAGCCCTATAAAAATTATTTTTGCCTGCCAGAGGAAAAGGCTTTGGTGGGGCCTTCGGGGTAGGAAACTGGGTGAAATGGTGGAGCAAAGGTCACACCGATGGTGGGCTTGGTGTTGAACATTGAATGCCCGAAACAACTGTGTTATGAACAAGTCTGTAAACCACAGTGTTTAAATAAAGTTTTTAAAAATAAACAAAAACAGTCATAAAAAGATTTAAATGAAAGGCCGCATAAAATATACCTGCAATTAAGAGGCAGAAGAAAAGTAGGTAACTATATTCACAGACAAAGCAGATCTCAGAACAAAGGCTCTCTCTGAGGGCAGAGAAGGTCATTGAAGAGGGAGAAAGGAATTGATTCTTCAAGAGGACTTGGTTACACGAGATGGATATCCACCCCTATTTATCATGCAGGCAGAGAAACAGAACGAAAAGAGTGAGTGGCAGAATCCAAATCAGAGATGACAGAGTCTTTCATGCTGGTTTCACAAGTGTCGCCTCCGCTATTTGGGTTGTTATGTGCTGAGCTGACTCAAACATAAGGGCCTTTCCAGATCACGCCAGGCTCTGGTCCTCTGGCCCCGCGAGAGCAGATAGCGCTTTTGCTGGCTCAGTGGGAGGTCTGGCTTGGAGTCGGCCTTCTCCATCTCTTTCATCATTTTTGTCTGTGCGCTAATCTGTATTGGGGCTGATTTGTCCCATGTTTGAGAATTCTGGCCTTTGGCTTCATAGGACTCTTGTAGGGGCTCGGGAAGCAGGACTGAACGATGATCTCCTTCAGATCCGTCCCTTCTTCCTACATAATGCTGGTGTCTAAGGTCACTTGGAAGGTACTTCTGCCCTAGGAGTCCAGCAGCTGCTGTCTCAGTGGTCAGTCTTCACACTTCTACCTCTGTAGGCCACCAGCAGCCCAAGCCCCCCGGAGATTGAGAAACTCCGCCAAAAGCTCCAGTAGAGTCAGCGTGTCCAGATCTGTCGGTTCTGGGTTCAGTGATGCCAAGGGAGAACTGGACTGAGCGAAGCAGAGCAGGAGGCCGGGCCCAGGGCACGGCGGGTTCTCAAGGCTTGCCAAGGACCAGACTTGCCCTGTCGGCTATGGGGGAGCCCCCGAGGGAGAAGGCAAGATGGGACCTGACCAGACCGCCAGCACGTCGTGCAAAGCAGAGTGTCTCCCTAGGTGCCAACAGTCACCCCGGCGTCTGTCTGCTTTTCCCAGGCAACACCTCTCCTACCCTCTGTGGTCTCATCCGCTCAGCCCGAGCCACAGCAACAAGCCTCAGCACCCCTGATCTCCTGCCCACAGGTTCTGGTTCAGGAAAAGATCTGTGGATCCAGTTCAGGTGATTGAATTGGGTCTGGAACCTTCCCCGCAGAACTGCTGGGAAAGACCCAGTCTGTGTCACGATGGACCAGGTGGCAGCAGGCCTGAATCCAGGCTCCTGGAGATGGCAGGAGGCGGAGCCCTGATCCTGTAGGTGAGCTCAGGACCCACTCACGGAACGTATATAAAAGCGGAAACAGGAGTCGGAGGTGGGAGACAGAGAATTCTTACCCCAAGGGGGGTCATTCTTGGCTCACCAGTTCAATGCAAGGGCCTGAGCTTGTGGTGCTGCTCGGCTCTGATGGTGTCAGGGATTACGTGGGCCACACCACCAGTGACCCCCCAGAACTGTACCCCTACGTTGTTCTGGGGACCACGTGTTGCCGGGCCGGCTGTGTATAAGACATGTGCCATAGCCCTGTGCTCTGCCCCGGCCTCGTCTGACTCTGATTTGCTGCCTCCCTCTCGGTGATGAGCTTTTGCAGACAGGTGTGTGCTCTGAGTTACTCGTCTCTAGATGTACTAGGACCTTCGACAGTGCATTTGGCGTTTGTCCCTGCCCCCAGGCCCCCTTCTCCCGGTGCCCCGGACCTCATCCTCCAAACCTGAGTCCCTGGAGGACTCTCGGGGTTTCCTCTTACAACAAAGCACGGACGGACTTTCTCTGCCAAGCTGAGGAGGTCAGTGTTCCTGGGGCTGCTGTGCCGAGGCCTAGTGGGGAGCTTCGGTTGCGCCAATTTAGGATTTGAGGTTCCCACACTTCTCTATGGATGAGGAAGCCATGGACGTCGGGCTTCTCAGAGGCCAGAACCTTGAGTGGCCTCCGTTCCTTTAGTCAGGAGTATATCCTGGGTTATGGCCGAGAGGACTCGGGGACTGCCCTGAAGTGTAGATCAAAGCGCTCTGTCGCTGTCACTGTCCTTCCCGAGCTGACCCTAAAGGAAAGATGGCTCAAGAGTGGCTGGGGCAGACAGACAGACGGACAGACAGGCTCTTGGCATCATCTGCAGGGGTGTGCTGTGTGCTACCTGTGTACATGATGTGTGATGTGTGGTGTGCGTGCGATGCTGCTGTGTGTTGTTGTACAAGCGCATGTCGTATGTTTTATTATGCTGTGTGTATCTATACATGTTGTGTTGCGTGTCAGCTTGTGGTGCTGCATGCATTGTGCGTGTTGCATGTGTGAGTGTGTAGAGGTGCTCTGAACCTCTTAGTCCTGTTCCCATCTGCTCTTTCTTGTCCCTGGTCTCCCAGGAAGTGACACACAAGAGTCAAGTCCTGTATGGGGGTCGTCCGAGTCTTCTGGCCTCACCGCACAGCCAGATCTTTATCCGGCCCCAGGGAAGTGGATCCATCCCGGGCCGTACCCGTGAGTCTGTTTCCGGTGACGCTTGAGGCGTTTATGTATTCTCATGCCCTTTCCGTCTCGTCCTTTGATTTCTTCTCTCCTCCCTCCTCTCTCCCCACCTCCCTCCTTCCTTTCTCTCCCCTTAATTTTTTTTTTCCTTTTTTGCCTCCAAGTTTGTTCTTTCCTCTCTGTCTTGCGTCAAGACAAATGGAACAAAGGTCCTTTCCCGATTCCCCGAGGAACGCCAGCTCAGGGCGTGTGTGACGCGTGTTTCTCACTGCATGGAGAGACCGTGTGTTTATCTCAGTGCAAGAACATCGTAAAGTGCAATATCAGGCACCAAAACCACCCGCGAGGCATCACGTCTCCCCAGACACCCCCAGAGAGAGAGTCTCCCCAGCAGGTACCCCTGGACAGCCCCAGAGAGGAGTCTCCCCAGCAGGCACTCCTGGACACCCCCAGAGAGAAGAGTCTCCCCAGCAGGGTCCTCCTGGACACCCCCCGAGAGAAGAGTCTCCCCAGCAGGGTCCCCCTGGACATCCCAGAGAGAAGAGTCTCCCCCAGCAGGCACCCCTGGACACCCCAGAGAGAAGAGTCTCCCCCAGCAGGCACCCCTGGACACCCCAGAGAGAAGAGTCTCCCCAGCAGGGTCCCCCTGGACACCCCCAGAGAGAAGAGTCTCCCGGCAGGGGTCCCCTGGACACCCCCAGAGAGAAGAGTCTCCCCGGCAGGGTCCTCCTGGACACCCCCAGAGAGAAGAGTCTCCCCAGCAGGGTCCCCCTGGACACCCCCCAGAGAGAAGAGTCTCCCCAGCAGGGTCCCCCCTGGACACCCCCAGAGAGAAGAGTCTCCCCAGCAGGGTCCTCCTGGACACCCCCAGAGAGAAGAGTCTCCCCAGCAGGGTCCCCCTGGACACCCCCCAGAGAGGAGTCTCCTCAGCAGGGCCCCCCTGGACACCCCAGAGAGAAGAGTCTCCCTGGCAGCCCCCCTGGACACCCCCAGAGAGAAGAGTCTCCCCAGCAGATCCCCCCTGGACACCCCAGAGAGAAGAGTCTCCCGGCAGGGCCCCTGGACACCCCCAGAGAGAAGAGTCTCCCCAGCAGGGCCCCCCTGGACACCCCCCCAGAGAGAAGAGTCTCCCCAGCAGCCCCCTGGACACCCCCAGAGAGAAGAGTCTCCCCAGCAGGCACCCCTGGACACCCCCAGAGAGAAGAGTCTCCCCAGAAGGGTCCCCCTGGACACACCCAGAGAGAAGAGTCTCCCCAGCAGCCCCCTGGACACCCCCAGAGAGAAGAGTCTCCCCAGCAGGGTCCCCCTGGACACCCCCAGAGGAGGAGTCTCCTCAGCAGGGCCCCCTGGACACCCCAGAGAGAAGAGTCTCCCTGGCAGCTCCCCCCTGGACACCCCAGAGAGAAGAGTCTCCCCAGCAGATCCCCCCTGGACACCCCCAGAGAGAAGAGTCTCCCCAGCAGGGTCCCCCCTGAACACCCCCAGAGAGAAGAGTCTCCCGGCAGGCCCCCAGACACCCCCAGAGAGAAGAGTCTCCCCAGCAGCTCCCCTGGACACCCCAGAGAAGAGTCTCTCCCGGCAGGGCCCTGGACACCCCCAGAGAGAAGAGTCTCCCCGGCAGGCCCCTCCATGTCTTGAGCAATCTCGGCCTGCCCAGACCCACAACAGCCTGTTTTCCTCAGACGCTGCCGCCAACTCCTGCACTGCCCCTCTCTGTGGCACCCGACATTCTTTATGGCTCTGCTATGGCTTATGCCAACACCCATGATGGCAGGCAGAAACGGCTGAAGAAAACTGTCCACTGTGCTCTGCTTTTCTCCCCTGCTGCCCACACTAAGCACACCCAGAGTCTGCTGTGGGCCCCGTTGTGGCTTCTTTCCTCACCTGGCTGCAGCCCTCCCTATTGCAGGACACCTAAAAGCCTAGGCCTCTGCATCTGCCCTGGATTGCCTCCTGCAGGTCACTTCATAGATAGGGGGTAGTCTGAATGTGGCAGTCTTATCTGACCATGTATTCTGTACTGGCTGGTATAAATATTCTCTCATGCTACCACAATCATCGTGGGACTAGCTAGACCTTACCAGCATATTTGCCTGGCCACGTTGGATCTCTAAGTAAATAGACCAGAGAGAAATGCTGTTTGCCTCCAAGCAAGCAAGCATGGCTCCCTGATAACTCAAAGGCAACTAAAATACAAAACTACCGTGAAGTAGACGAGACTCTTGTGAAGGCTTGGAGAAATATTTAACTGGCATTAGTATTAGTCTTTGGTACAGAGACATGCCATCTCAGAAACCCCCTTCTCTACCCTATAAAGGTAATTCAAGGCAGATCTTGGCTCAAGACATTAGGTGAGGTGCTGGGAGAAATTACCTGAGGGCATTTGATCCTTCCTGCCAGGGCAAGTTACATTTAGCTTATAGCTTCTCCCAGCTCTGCTAGGAGGCTTTTAATTAGCTCTGGGTCCTTGTAAACAGCCAGGTGGTCTCCTGAAGTTGCTACATTTCTATAGAGCTATTTTCCTGTTTTCATCTCTAGATAGCCCAGCCCAGAATGGGCTGGGCTCGGGAGTTTGGGAGAATTTCTAGCTATAAAATAAGCTGCAAGAAGAAAGAAGCTCTCTCTTTTTTCCCCCCTTTTTTGCCATTTCGGCTTCCCTTGGTGTTTTGCTTCTCCGTCCTCTCCATTCTCTGTTGGGCCTCAACACATGGTAGCAACCATCTTGGCCTACACCTGGCTGGGGGCCTAGCTGGGAACCCAGAGTCTGGAGGTTTTCCCTGCTCTTGGATTGTATATTGGAACCTGTGATAGTAAAGCCCTTTTTAAAGCAGCATCAGATTCCTGAGTCTTCATCTATTCCCCGCCGGCTCGGAGGGTAGAAGGGAACTCCGCTTCCCGACACTGTCGGGACCCCGGCGGCGCTCCCTGACACTCCCCTGTCAACGCCTTCCAACCTCCACACAGGAGCTGCTTCAGTCTTCTCCCACCTCATGCTGCTCACAGCTGGAGCAGCCCCCCACGATGCCTGGAGCCAGAGACCAGCTTCTGCCTCCCTCGGGTCATTCTGATCAGTCAGCCTGTGAGGCTGAGGGAGGGGCTTCGCAGTGTGAGGCAAAACCCAGGGTCCCAGAGCCCTCTGCATTCGCAGAAGGGCGAGGCCCGGCCAGGGTTGGCACACGCTGGAGCAGCTGGCTGGTGGCAGCTTCCAGAAGCTTCCGTTGATCTAAATCAGAACTCCAGGGTGTCCTCAGTTCAGGAAGTGGCCAAACTTCAGACCCGGGAATCTACTTCTTGGGATGGCCATCCAGGTTTGGCTTTTGGGCAGTTCCGACCTTTGAAACTGCCCCCTCCCCAGCTCTGAGCGTCAAGAGGAAGGCGCCCGAGACAGGCAGGCCGCCTGTTCTTCTCATGACAGCGCGTGTGGGTCTGCATTGTGGCTGTGTGAGTTTGCGTGAGTCTGTACTGAGTGCCAGAGGACATTTGAGTGTGTGTGATACGTATGTGTGAGAATGTGCACTGTGATTATGTGTGGATGCCTTGGACTGAGTATGTGGGTGTGTCCGGTGAGTGTTTGTGAGTGTGTATGATTGTGTGCTATGCTGAACAGGTGAGAGAATGTGGGTTTGATTGTGTGTGTGAATGTGCTGGAGTGTGAGTGTGTGTGCTGGAGTGTGTGCTGGAGTGTGTGCCCTGCTCAGCATGCGGGTATGAACATGTGTGTTTGAGTGTGAATTAATGTGAATGTGCTAGAGTGTGCGTTTCTGTGACTGTGAATGTGTTGCAGTGTGTGTTTTTGTGAGTGTGAATGTGTTGGAGTGTGTGTGTGTGTGTGTGTGTGTGGTAAGGGAATAGTGCGTCGTCTTTCTCGTTGGTCAGCTTCTTTAATCCCCTTGGTCAAGGTAAACTGAGGCCCTGTCTTGGGCGCAGTCTGAATTTTGACTCTGGACTTTTCATTTTTAACAGGGGTGTGCCCTGCGGAGCCGGGGTGTGGAGGCGGGGCACGAGGATGTGGAGCTTGGTGGTTTGGTGCTCAGGCCTATCTACGCTGGAGGCCACTGGAGCCACACCTGGTGGTACTGTGTGGGGCCAGGGATCCTGCTCAGGGGCTCAGCCCAGGGTGGGCAGGTGCTCAGGGTCGTGGCTTCTGGAACCAGCCATCCTGAGGGGGCACAAGGGGACATTGGAGGGCCTGCTGTATTTTGGGGACCCAAGAGGAAACTCAGGGAATTATAGGGGGTTGCTGTAGAACCAGGAGGCAGCCTCAGAGGTTCTGAGGGGCCCCTGCTGACCGGAAGTTCAGGGGCAAAAAAATAATGGGTTTTCAACAGGACCCGACCAATCTGCACATTTAAAGCAGGTGCCTTTGTGGAATAGTAGGGGGTGGGGGGCGGGGTGGACCTGTCCATGGGGAGACCAGGGCCATGGTCCAGGCTGGAGAGGTGGACCTGTGGGCCGGGGAAGTAGCAGGTGGGTTCAGGTGAGTGGGAGGCAGCCGGGGGCGTCTCAGCTCTTGGACTAGAATTCTCAGAATCAGGGTCTCCCTCTGTGTCAGCGGGTGCAGGCCTCTGAGGAAGGCTGCAGGGAAGGAGCCGGCTTCCGCCCCGTCCCTCAGCGCACCAGGGAAGGCAGGAAGTGGTGGGGTCATTGGCGCGAGAGTGTGAGGGCTTCACTTACTCCTGAATCCAGGACACCCCAAATGTCGCAGCCTCCAGCTCCTGAAGCCGTGTCGCTGGCTGTCCCTCACGCACCAGCGCGGGCTGTACCCACTGGGGCTCTGCTCCTGCCACCCCAGGGGCTGATTTCCCACCACAGGGCCCCATCGGCCAGTCTTGCAAGGCCGGGACATGAGGCCAATGGTGGGGGCTCATGTTAGGAGAGCAAGGCACCCTTGGGGGACGTAGGTGGGCCTCTTTTGGCTCAGCGAAACGCAAAGCCTTGCCCCTGTTTGCTGCCAAGAAGCGGGAAGAGGCTGATGAAAACCATCTGTCTCTCCTAAGTGGGGCGAGGGCCCTGCTCGTGTGCGCACGTGAAGGATGCGGCTGTCGGTCTGTGCAATGGAAAAATCTCCATTCTAAAGAATACAATGTTAAGAGGCTCTGAGCCCGGCCACATCTCCCAATTAAGTCGTTTTCACGGTCGGAGGCAGGACAGAATAAGCCAGCTGGAAAAGGCCTTGCTCGACATCAGCCGTTGATTTAAAAAGTCAAGTCTGAAATGGTAACGGCATCTAGCTCTATAGCTTCCAGGAAAATAATTGAAAAGGTGAGACGTTGGGGCGGAGAGTGAAAAACCCTTTGAGTGCAGGGCTGGCACCTTCTTGTTAAACAGTTCGGCCCTTTTTTCGTTGCTGTTGAACCTGGGCCTCAGCACTCAAGGCAAGTGAGCAACACTAAGTGAATAGCATTGCTTTAGGGAAAAAATGCAAATAACGACACTTTTGGCAGCTTTTCTAAATTGATCCCCAGGCAAACTCAACCCCAAGAGAGATGCTGGCGAGCCCAACTACTGTTCACTCTACAGAAAAGGAACTCAGATTTCCTGCTCCCACATTCAGATTCTCCCCGGCAGGACCAGAGAGTCCATGCCTTGTTCACTCTCAGCTATCTAGGGAAGCGGGGTGTGTGTGTGTGTGTGTGTGTGTGTGTGTGTGTGTGTGTGTGTGTCTGGAGCACTTCCCTTCCTCCTCCTGCAGGGCAGAACAGTGAGATGTCTCTGTGGGGGAGGTGCTGTTCCGGCCTGTCCTCACCCCTGCAATCCCCACTGGACTCCAGAGCTCTGATGCCAACTTTCCTGGACCCTCAGTCACAGTTTTTGGCAAAACTGCTGGTGCTCTGTGTGTGTGTGTGTGTGTGTGTGTGTGTGTGTCTGGAGCACTTCCCTCCTCCTCCTGCAGGGCAGAACAGTGAGTGTCTCTGTAGGGAGGTGCTGTTCCGGCCTGTCCTCACCCCCTGCAATCCCCACTGGACTCCAGAGCTCTGATGCCAACTTTCCTGGACCCTCAGTCACAATTTTTGGCAAAACTGCTGGTGCTCTCTCTCTCTCTCTCTCTCTCTCTCTCTCTCTCTCTCTCTCTCTCTCTGTGTGTGTGTGTGTGTGTGTGTGTTAGACATGTGGCGCCAGGGATCGAACTCAGGGCCTGTGGAGGCAGCTTCTAATACACAGGGAGATGCTACTATTGGCTGCAGCCAATGCAAATTTTCATCAGAGGGTTTCTTGTGGCTTTCTGAAGGTCACAGGATGAGAAGCCTCCCTGGTCCAGCCTGGCTCGCAGCTGCCGTTTGGATTTGGCAAAGCCCTGATGGTCGGTTTCCCCCCTTTCCGGGCTCTCACCCTCTGGGAGTCTCTTGCTAGCTTGAGTCTCTGCTTCTGATCTCCACTTAGTTTGGGGCCCCACCTCCTTGCCTGGTGAGGTGCGCCATGAACTGCAGAGCCCACACAAGAGAACAAAGCTCCAGAGCGATAGTACAGCAGGTAGGAGTTTTCCTTGCACACAGCCGACCTGGGTTCGACCCCCCAGCACCCCATGTGGGCCCCTGGAACCCTGCCAGGAGTGACCCCTGAGGACAAAGCCAGGAGGAAGCCCTGGGCACCACTGGTGGGACCCAAAAGCCAAAAAAAGAATTGTCGCTCTGTCCCTTGCTCAGGCTCCAGCTGGGGGTGAGGTGGCCCTTCCTCCCGCCCAAGACTCCAGTCAGAAACTCCCGTCAGAGCGACAACACCCCCACAGCCCCCACATTCTTCCCCCAAGAGAGCGGTGGCAGCCGGGTCCCCGGGGTCCAGTGGGCTCGGCAGTCCCCTCACACCCCTCCCGCTGCCCCGCCTGGCCTCCCTCCAACATGTTCTCCAGCCACCCGGAGCAGGATGATCCCTGAAAGCAAGACTGGTGATGTCATTTCTCCGCAGAGCACCTTCAATGACACTCAACTGTCGGGAGAGCAGCCGAGCAGGAAGGCCCAGGAGCTCCGTGCCGGCTCCCGCCTGTCCCCACAGGGCCAGGAACACGCCCGGTCGTGGGTCTTCCCGCTCTGTCCCCTACCCCCACCTCAGACTCCCCACGTGCCCCCACCCGTCCCAGTTTCCTGCCTCCTGTCCCCTCTAGTTCCTTCTTCCCGGGTTCCCCAGACATGCACACCCTAACTCTGGCGGCCCTCTCCCCTCCCAACCTCGGGGTCTCACCCAAATGACCCTCTGGATGGGGCATCAGGCCGGCGGTGGAGGCGGGGCACTGTGGTGGGGGGCTCGTAATAGTACATCAGGACCTTAAATGCCAGCACGACTGTAATCATGTTCAAAAAAATAATTTTAGGCTAGAATTTAAATAAGTAAAAAGCCAGGCTCCCATACACAGGCACCACCCTGACCCCCAAAATGGCCAGGTGCTCCCCAAAGCCACTGTCAAGTGCCCAGCATTGCCTTAGCCACAGTCAGCACAGAGGGGGATGGACCGGGAAGATCCAGAAACGGTCCAAGTCAGTGAGCAGAAGCTGGACAACCACGACCATCTCCTGGCCCCAGCACTGACCTCCCGAGGTGGGTGTGTGGGTCAAGGTAGGGTGACTGGGATGGGTGCTGTTAGGAGAGAGAGAGAGAAAGAGAGAGAGAGAGAGAGAGAGAGAAAGGGAGGGAGGGAGAGTGAGAGAGGGAGAGAGGGAGGGAGAGAGGGAGGGAGAGAGAGGAGGGAGAGAGATAGAGAGATAGATAGACAGACAGACAGACATATAGATAGACAGATAGACAGACAGACAGACAGACAGACAGATAGATAGATAGACAGATAGATAGATAGACAGATAGACAGACAGATAGATATGTAGATAGATAGATGATAGATAGATAGATAGATGATAGATAGATAGATAGATAGATAGATAGCTGAGATAGATAGATAGACAGACAGATAGATAGACAGATAAATAGACAGACAGACGGACGTACAGACGGAGAGACAGACAGACAGATAGATTGATAGATGGATGGATGGATAGATAGAGATAGATAGATGGATAGATAGATAGATAGACAGACAGACAGATGATAGATAGATAGATGGATAGATAGATGGATAGACAGACAGATAGATGATAGATAGATGGATAGATAGATGGATAGATAGATAGAGAGAGAGAAAAAGAGAGAGAGAGAGAGAGCAACCCTACAACTCAGGAGCCTCCCGCTGCTGGCCCTCGAGTGTCACACCCGCAGACCCTGTTCCAGTCAGCTCTGGTCCAAATCCTAGAGCTGGAAACACAAATCCCAGCAATGGAAACACACCCCAATCGATGATTCCTCCCCACCTCGGGCTAGAACCTGCTGGTGACCTCCAGCCAGTGGCTGTCAGAGCCAGGAGAGGAGAAAGGCTTCAAGCCCCCCCCTCCAGCCTTCCCACTCCCTCCAGGGTGCAATGTGCAGGAAGTCAGAAGGGAGAGAGCAACGCCTGGGGGGTGTCACTCAGGCCCGAGCGTGAACCAGCAAATGCATGAGGCGAACCAGACCAAAGGGCCTCCTGGCACCGAGACCGGAGGGATGGGGGTCAGCAGAGGGAGGGGCCCAGGGCGACAAGGGGAATGGAGGCGTGAGGGTGGAGGGAGGCTCGGAGCTAGGTTTTTGCTGGGCAACCAGGAGAGCGACTCTGAATGTCCTGTTACGGCACTTGAGACTTCAGAGCAGGGCTACCTCAGTCAAAGTGTGCCATAAGCAGATGAAGCGTCCCAAGAGATGGTCTGTGGTCTTTGGGGCTAGGGTCTGGAGGGGCCCGAGAAGCTCACAACAGCTATGGAGCTCGGTCTCCTACATGCATGACCCGCACTAATCCCCTGAGCATCTCCAGGCCTTGTTTAAGGGGTTTTGTTGATCTCGGAAGGGTTTGGTTGCTGGTTCTTTTGGTTTTATTTTTTTTGTCCACACCTGGCTGTTCTCAGGGCTTACTCCCTGGCTCTGTGCTCAGGGATCACTCCTGGCTGGATTCAGGGGACCATATGGGAGAGAACCAAGGTCAGCTTCACGCAAGGCAAGTGCCCTATCCTGTCCTATTGCTTCAGTCCGGTCTCCAAGGTTTATCTGTAAACATTTAGAACTAAAAGTCAGGACAACACTAGTCCCAAAGACCGGTCTTTGGGGTGCCATTTCTTCCCAAACACCTGCTCCCCCACTTTGCTCAAGCAGCAGGCAGCAGGCAGACAGGCCCCATCTCCCATGGGTGCCCGGTGAGGAGCGTCATCGCCTCTCAATGTGTTGACCGGAGTCCTCAGTGCAAGGCTTAGTCTGAGCGGAAGCTGGGTGGGGAAACCCAGCGGCAGATCAAGGCCCGGTTGGGGTATGTCGAGGTCACCCTTATCTTCCTGTGTCTCACCCAGCCTGCTGAGCACCCCAGAACCCTGGAGCAGTGGCCCAGAAGCTCCCAGCACCATGGGGTGGTCAGTCCCAGCGCAAAGTGCCCCCTTTAACTTCTGGTTTGAGGAGGGGTCCTGGGGCCCCAATTACTGAGAACCCTTGAGTTACCCTTGGAGCAAGGCTGTCAGCTGTCTCCCGAGCAGTACTGCGGTGGGGAACCTGGGTCGAGGCTCTATGCGAAGGGGTGTGGCACCACTGTCAGCTCCATGCGAGCACAGTGCTGGGGCCCTCCCTAGAGCACCCTGGTCCTCCAAAAACCCAGACCCCTCCCTGTTGGCCACTGAAATGGGGTGTGAGGGGTGTCCTGCGGGGCAGACCCCCCTGCGAGCTCCCCAGAGCTTGGGCGGTTGGCCCCACATGGAGCATTGGCGAGGGACTGGCTGGAGCACCTGCTCTACGGAAGTGACCCCTCAAGAGGGGTCATGACCCCTCAAGAGGCGGAAGTGACCCCTCAAGAGCCCCCCCTAGCAGGCCTCACCCCCTGTGCAGCCCTTCTGGAGGCTTTGCCGCTTCCCTCTGCCCCCCCCTTCCCTCCACATCCCAACAGTCCCTGTGTGAGCGAGAGAAAAGAGCATCTGCACTTGCAGCAGGGGGAAGGGGGCGTGCTCACCCAGAGGCGCTCACCCAGAGGCGCTCACCCAGAGGCGCTCACCCAGAGGCGTGCATGGCCCACGGGAAACCATGTCTCTTTGGAGAAGGTGGAAAAGACAGCGCAGGTTTCAGTGTCAAGGTGTTAGCTGTTCCCGTTCTTTCTTGGGCTGAATCCCTCTCTCTATTATCTCTCTTATGGAGGTCTGGACCCCCAGGCCAATCTTGGCTCAGCGGACTGGCAGGTCAATGTAAGGGTCTGAGTGCGTGGCACCACTCAGGCCCTTGGTGCTGGGGCCGGAGGGCTGCACCCTCATACCCGGGAGCGAGCTCGGGAGGGAAGACGAAGCAGCGAGTGCTCCTAACTGCAGATCCACCTCCAGCCTGGGGCGAATCTTTTTAGGCCCTGGAGAAATGTCCTGCTCTGGGGAAGGAAGGGCCGCTGGTTTTCAAAGCGTTGGGCCTGGGTTTCTCTCCCCGTTGTGGTTCTCACACCTTCCCCCACCCTGTTCTGCCCAGGGTTTTGTAATGAGGAATTGGGGGCTTGTGTCCCAGGCTCATGGGCGGTCACCTTGAAGCTCTGGGCCCAGGGATGCTATTCACAGGCTGCTCAGACCGCATCTGCTCCTTCCCGGCGAGATGAGTCAGGCTGGGGCCGGCCTGCCCAGACCAGAGATGAGATGGGGCCGGGCCTCCGCGCCAGATGGTGATGTCACCCACCTTGGCCGCAGGGGAGGCGGCAGCCGCCACACAGCCCCAGAACGAGGATTCCATAGATCATGTGGACGTGAGGAAAGGCCAGTGAGGGCTCCAGCTCGGGGAGCAGGTGCTTCCCTCTGTTCCCTGGGTCCCCCGTAAACACCCCACTGATGTTACAGAAGGAGACACAGCCCCAGGACACTGTGGCTTGGCTGGCACGAGACCCTCTCAGACCGGGCCCTGCCTCGGAGGTTCTCTTTCTAAACTGGCTTCTAAGTCCAGTGCTCCCCTGAGGTCTTGGCACTGTTCTAGTGAATTCTCAAACCTGAGGGCTTTGCCGCCGCTTGAGCTCACAGGTCCAGGTGGTCTGGCCCCAGGACTGAAGCTGGAGGTTGGCGTGAGGACAGCCTGGCCTTGCCCTGAAATGGCAAAGTCTGGGCCCCGCCTGCATCGCTCTGAGGGACCTGCCTGCGCCCCGACTACAGCCTGAGGAGCCTCACCCAGATCTCAGGAGGGGATTCAGGCCCCTCCAGACACGGGCCTGGACTCAGCCTCCCCCCAGACACAGACCCGCAAAGTGTCACTGCCAGGCTAGCACAACCGGAGGGCACTTGCTGGGAGCAGCCGTTCTCAGGGTGTGTGAGTGTGTGTGTGTGAGTGTGTGAGTTTATGTAGGTGTAATGAGTGTGTAGGAGTGTGCAGGTATATTTGTAGATGTGTGTGAGTGGGTTGTGAGTGTGTATGTGTGAGAGTGGGCTGTGGGTGTGCAGGTATGTGCATGTGTGTAGGTGTGTGTATGTGTGATGTGTATAGGTCTTTGTGAGTATATGTAGGTGTGTGTGACTATGTGTAGGTATCACTGTATCACTGTCTTCCCGTTCATCATCGATTTGCTCGAGCGGGCCCCAGTAACATCTCCATATGTCCTGTCTCATGCTAGTAGAGCCCAAGGCATCTGCTTGCTCCAGGAACATAAAGAGCCTCAATCCATTCCGGGAATGAGGTCTATAATTGTTACTGGTATTTGGCATATATATCAAATACAACACGGGTAGCTTGCCAGGCTCTGCCGCAGGTAGCATACTCTTGTAGGCATCTCTAAGTCCAGCATTTATTGAAAAACCATGCCGCAAGCAGCCGCATGCCGGGCGCTAATAGGCTGGTCTGCTGGGTGGAGGTCTGGCTTCTAAGTCCAGCGCTCCCCTGAGGTATGTGTGTGTGAATATGAGTAGGTATGAGACTACATGAGTCTGTGTAGGTGTGTGAAGTGTGTGTAGATATGTGTAGGTGAATGAGTGTGTAGCTGTGTGTGGATTGTGAGTGGATGTAGGTGTCTGAGTATGTAGGTGTGTGTATGTGTGTAGGTCTGTGTGAGTGTGTATGACTATGTGTAGGTCTGCGTTAGTGTATGTAGGTGTGAGTAGGCATGTGTGAGAGTGTGAGTGTGTATGTGTATGGCTGTGTAGTTGAGTGATGTGAATGTGTAGGTGAGTACATGTAGCTGTGTGAATAGGTGTGTGTGAGTCAGGGTCCATGTATGCGTGTAAGTGAGTTTTTAGGCCAGAGTGCGAGTGCAATTGTGTGTAGGCACATGTGGTACAGGGGTGTGTGTGTGAGTGTGATTGTGTGTGAGTCTGTGTGAGAGGTATGTGAGTTGTGAATCGGTTGTGAGATGAGTGTGTGGGAGTGAGTCAGTGTTTGAGTGAGAATGAGTATGTGTAAGTGCATGTGTGAGTGTGTGAGTGTGTGTGTGCATGCATGAGTGAGTTATACAAATGTGTGTCGGTGTGTAGGGGTGTATGTGAGTGTGTGTGGTGTATGTGGGTGTAGGGGGCGGTGCCTGACCTGTCCCTGCTTCTGCGCCCACCTCACCTGGCTGCTGAGGGTGCTCCCTCCTGGCCCCCCCCCGCCTCTCCCCCTCACCTGGCTGCTGAGGGTGCTCCCTCCTGGCCCCCTCCCCGCCTCTCCCTCACCTGGCTGCTGAGGGTGCTCCCTCCTGGCCCCCCCCCCGCCTCTCCCCTCACCTGGCTGCTGAGGGTGCTCCCCTCCTGGCCCCTCCCCGCCTCTCCCCCTCACCTGGCTGCTGAGGGTGCTCCCTCCTGGCCCCTCCCCCGCCTCTCCCCTCACCTGGCTGCTGAGGGTGCTCCCTCCTGGCCCCTCCCCCGCCTCCCCCCTCACCTGGCTGCTGAGGGTGCTCCCTCCTGGCCCCTCCCCGCCTCCCCCTCACCTGGCTGCTGAGGGTGCTCCCCTCCTGGCCCCCTCCCCGCCTCTCCCCCCTCGCCTGGCTGCTGAGGGTGCTCCCTCCTGGCCGCTGAGGGTGCTCCCCTCCTGGCCCCTCCCTGCCTCTCCCCCTCACCTGGCTGCTGAGGGTGCCCTCCTGGCCCCTCCCCGCCTCTCCTCCTCACCTGGCTGCTGAGGGTGCTCCCTCCTGGCCCCTCCCCGCCTCTCCTCCCTCACCTGGCTGCTGAGGGTGCTCCCTCCTGGCCCCTCCCCCGCCTCCAGGGCCCCTTCGAGTCGCCCCTTCCTCTGGCTGGGCCCTGGCGTCTTCCCTAGTGTGAGCACAGCAAGAAGCATCTCTTCCCTCAAGCTGCATCGCCTCGGCTTTCCTTCATCAATATTTCTCCTGAGGTGAATGATTTCTCCCCCATTCAAATATTCCCTGCACCCCAAGGCTTGTTGTTTCTGTATCCTGGCCCCATAACTAGCCCTCTGTCCCCTGACCTCAGTAGATGGTCTTTGGGTAGGAAGTGGCCCTTCGGCTTAAGCATGGAGCGTCTCAGATAAGCCCCCCACAGCAGGGCTTGGAGTCTGAGGGTCCCTGCTCTGAGGGCGGTGTCCGTGGCCCAGGCTCGTGCCATGGCTTTGCCTGAGGCAGACCCTAGCCCACCTGCTCTAAGCTTCCTAGAAACGTCTGAGGGTATCGGGCAGGCTCATGCCCCGAAGCCCCCAACTCCTCCCAGTGAGTTTGGAAGCATAACCCAAGCACTGGGACCTCAGGGATGCTCTGGGCACCCCGATACCCCAAGCCTGACCGCCTGGTTCCTAACACCTTCCTCCTCTCTGTTCCTTAAGTCCAAATGGCGAGTTTTATTCTTTTCCTCCTCCTGGCACTGGATGTCCTCCCCCAGACCACCAGCTGCCCCCCAAAGCCTGCCTCTAGCTCTGGGCCTCCCCTCCCAGGAACTCGCTCAGCTGTGCGGCTGTGCCGGGCCGGAGACACTGGCTTCAGGGTACCTCGATCCCCTCCTCCAGCCCTGGGGTAGGAAGAACATTCACCCCCCACCCCAGTCCCCACCAATCACTCCCAGATGTGGAAACTGACCTGAAATAATGTCTAGCATCACTGACATGCCTCTGGCTGATATATATGGGGCCTCTAAGAGCAGCCACTAAGTTAAGGCATAAATACTCCTTGAAACGGCTTTTAATAACTGCTTGATCAAGATACGGTTGACGTACCATACAATTCACTTGGAAATTTACAGCTCATTTTTTTTTTTTTTTGGGTCACACCCAGCTATGCTCAGGGGTTACTCCTGGCTCTGCACTCGGAATTACTCCTGGCTGTGCTCGGGGACCATATGGGATCCCGGGGTCTGAACCCGGGTTGGCTGCATGCAAGGCAAATGCCCTACCCGCTGTGCTATCGCTCCCGTCCCACAACTATTTGTTGTTGTTGTTGTTTGTTTTGCATACTCGCAAGACTCATATAACCATCAATACTATCGACTTCATTTTGGGATGTTTTCTTCCAACTCTTCTGCAGCCCTAGGCCTGCCTCCTGACACCTAACAGGTTTTCCGAAAAAGAAACTCCATCTCCATGCTCTAGCGCTCTGCCCAGCTCCTGGCAGCCCCGGATTCTTCTTGGTCTCTGTGGATCTGCTTGTCCTGGACATCACCTTGGCGTGAGTCACAGGGAGGCAGCCCTTGGCCTCTCCCTTCACTCAGCCTCACGTTTTATTTTAATTTTTATTATACCACCTGGCAATGCTCAGGGGTTTCCTCCTGGCTCTGCACTCAGGAATTACTCCTGGCGGTGCTTGGGGACCATATGGGATGCCGGGATCGAACCCAGACCGCCATGGGCCGGCAGTGCAAGGCAAAAGCTCTACCCACTGGGCTATCGCTCCGGACTTCCCCCTCGTCAGAACTCCACCCAGCAGACCAGCCTATCACAGCCCGGCTCGCTCGGCCCTACACGGCCGCATGGTTCATCAATAAATGCTGGATTTTGAGATGACTACGAGGTATGCTACCCGCGGCAGAGCCTGGCAAGCTACCCGTGTCGTATTTGATATGCCAGATACCAGTAACAATTATAGACCTCATTCCCATGACCTGATGGAATGGTTTGAGGCTCTTTATGTTCCTGGAGCAAGCAGGTGCCCTTTGGGCTCTACTAGCATGAGACAGGACATATGGAGATGTTACTGGGGCCCGCTTGAGCAAATGGATGATGAACGGGAAGACAGTGATTATACCACCACGCAATACACAATTACAAAAATGTTCATGATTGGATTTCAGTCACACATTATTCCAGCACCCATACCTCCACAAATTCCCTCCCCATCCCCAGCCTGCCTTTGTAGCAGGCACTTTTCCTGTCTTCTCTCCCTCTCCCTCTCCCTCTTTTCTCTCCCCTCTCTCTCTCCCTCTCCCTCCCTCCTCCCCCTCTCCCTCCCTCTCCCCCCTCTCCCTCCCCCTCCACCTCTCCCTCCTTCCCTCCCCTCCCTCCCTCCCCTCCCTCCCTCTCTCTCTCTCTTTCTCCTCTTACACATCATGGCTTGCCCTACAGACATTTAGGGATTATCATGTAAATAAATCCCTTTTTTACATTCAACACTTAGGTCTAGTTGGCCTTAATATTTCCCACAATTAGTAGAACACTGGTATATATTTATATTCCAATAATGAATGCAGTCATTCTATATCTGTCCTTGTCCTTTTTGACTAATTTCGCTCAGCATGATAGTCACTATGTCCATCCATTTGCAGGTAAATTTCATGACTTCATCTTTTCTGACAGCTGCATAGTATTCCATTGTGTAGATGTACCATAGTTCCTTTAGCCAGTCTTCTGTTCTTGGGCATTTAGGTTGCTTCCAGATTCTGTCAGCCTCACATTTTAGAGATCCTCAGGCCCTCTCTGCTCGGCTGAGGAACAAAGTTCACTGCGTGGCTAAACACCACTCTCTTTTGCTTTGTTTTAGGGTCACACCAGATGATGCTCTGGGCTTCCTCCTGGCTCTGTACTAAGGAATCACTCCTGACAGTGCTCAGGGACCCATATAGGAACCATATGGGATCGAACCCTGGTGGGCCATGCACAAGGCAAGCGCCCTTCCTCCCTCCCTCACTGTGCTGTCTCTCCAGCCCCAAGAATCCATTCTGTTCACCTATTCATCCTGTACGAACAAGAGGGTTGGTCCCACTTCTGGACTATTATGAAAATGTGGCTGTCACTTCCACATAAGTTTCCCTGGGGACAAAGGACTTCATATGCTGGGTCTAGACAGTGGGGTGGCGTTGCCCAGTCTCTCTGCCGCATTCTGAGGAGCTGCCCATATTGCCCAGAGCGGCGGCGCTACAGCCTTGTGGCCAACTGTGCGTGAGAGCTCCGTGCCTCCATGTCCCTGCTGGCTGGGTTCCTGACTTCTTGAGTTTGCCCGCCCTTGCGGCTGGAGCTGGTATCCCGATGGGCTTTGCACCTGACTCTCCCTGGTGCTGACAACCTGACATCAGTCCACACCCTCCTATGTATCTTCTTCCCTATTTGGGGGGTGCTGAGGGAACCTTGCCGACAGTGCTGGGGCTATTCCCAGTTTTGTCCTGGGGAGGATAGAGTTGCTCCTGGTGGTGTGGGAGATTGTGTGGCTCCAGGGATGGAGCCTGGGCCGCCTGCATGCAGAGCTCAGCCCATTGACTCGTCCCCTGGACCCCAGGCCTTAGAGAAACCTTTCAGCTCTTTCGTCCACGTTTTAGTTGATTAGTCTTCTTGCTGTTGAGTTGTATTGTGGACTCAAGGTTGTTTTCAGTGCTGAGGAGGTCAAAGCAGAGACATGTGTGCGTGTACATATGTGCAGGTGTGTGCATGCGTGCGTGCGTGTGTGTGTATGATGGGAACATAGTTTGCAAGCCTTGCTTTTGGGGGGAGATGCTTTGGCACCATGGGTGTGTTCCTTCACCACCTGTATAATTATTTAGTTGATGTTTTCTTTAAGCAGGCTCCATATTCTTTCCATCAAATAGCTGTATGTATAAAGGAAACTCAAGATCACAGTTATAAATGGCAACTTTAATGGGCAGCTTTAACAGGCAGTGAAGTTCCTTGAGGGCGAGAGAAACCTCGCAAAGAATGCATTCCTTCCCAGCCCGGGAGCCGGTGCCACACTGCGGGCGGGATGGTGCCCGCCTGGGCCTGCCACGCTCAGTGGCACCATTTCAAAGCCCCCTGCTGAAGAGGAATTGGAAAGAATGAAGAGGCAGAAGCAGGTTGAAGGCAGAACCATGGGAGAGTTTTCTTCCCTTTGTTTTCAAAGGACCATAAGTTTTTATTTCTTGGGCAAATGAGACTGTGCCTTAAAAGAAAAAAAATATAAACAGAACAACTGACATTATAAAGAAATTTGCAAATGAAAACTGATATTAATACTGTTATTTGTAGGATCCAGTGAAAACCTACCTCAGGATGAGATAACTGAGTCTTGTGGTGTGTGTGTGTGTGTGTGTGTGTGTGTGTGTGTGTGTGTGTGTGTGTGAGTGTGACGGAAACATAATTTGAACACCTTGGTTGGGGGAAGAGGATGCTTTGGAATCGTGGCATGTTACTTTACACCTAATTAGTTGATGTTTTCCTTAATGGGGTCCTATTTCTTTTCATGAAACAGCTCTCCGTGTAAAGGAAACTCTAGATCACAGTTATAAATGGCAAACCTGAGCATTTTCAGAATGCGAGTTACTGTCTGAACCAACGTAATGAAAACCCAAGTGTTATTAAATTCCGTTGCTACTGCTGCCTCCGGGCCAGGGACAGTCTCTGACCCCGCTGGCCCAGCACTGCCCGGCACTCCGCTCTCTGCTCCCCTAGGGTCCACCCCACCCACCCCTCTGTATCCTGGGTCTGGAGCCTCGCAGGACCTCGCTGGGGTCCAGAGCCTTGTCGGGGGCTGCCCTTTCTAGGTGTTTGGCCACGGTGGGGGGCCTCTTACTCTGCCTTGCTCCCAAGGGAGCAGCTGAGTGAGAAGCTCAGAGGTCTGAGCGCTGCGGGACGAGGCTTCATTTGGTCTGTTTCACCAGTGGCTCCCAACCTTGCATTAAAGGCACACACCAGCAAGTGCCCAGCGCGACTCACACCCTCAGGTAATAGGAGCCTAAAGGCACCAGGGAAGGCTGCAGCAGCACCCTGGGGTCTCAAACTCCCCTGCACTGTGAGGACCCCCAGCTGCCCTGCAGAGACCCCCTTACCCACTTGCAGTTGCACGAATGAAGGGGGAAATTCCATCCGACCCCCTCTAGGTTTCTCAGAGCTGACAGCCTATCAAACATCAGATGGAGGGGGAGGCAAGCAGAGGGGACGCGGTGTCTGACATGGAGGAGAAGGGAGGTGTGGGGCTGTGACGTCTGATCTAGAAGACTGTCCGGGAGGGACAGAGGAAACGCAGCCCTCCCTGAGGAAC
This sequence comes from Cryptotis parvus, assembly GCA_021461705.1. NCBI lineage: Eukaryota > Metazoa > Chordata > Mammalia > Eulipotyphla > Soricidae > Cryptotis > Cryptotis parvus. Next base: position 9,369 of record JAJIBD010007585.1, on the reverse strand, counting down.
TCGCGTCTCTCTCAGGCTCACTTCCGGGATGTGCCCCAGGGCCCCTCCCAGGAATCTGCATTTAGCCTAAGACTGTTTGGGAGTGCCAGAGCTCTGTTCCCCTACACACAGGTGACTTGGGCCCGGTGTGGACGTCACCACTTCCCTGCTAGGAAGGACAGGTGGCACGCTGGCCATGAGTGGCCGCCCAGAGCACAAGAAGCTCGTGGGCTGTGCAGAAGCTGGGGCTGAGTGACTGCCCAGCCCCCGACAGCCTCCCCTCCCTCAGGACCGGGGCTGGCAGGCAGGGCTTCATCTCATCCGAGCACTCAGCCTGGGAAAGAGGCTTGATGCACCCACTGTGCAGATGGAACTGAGGCCGACAGCGGGCCGGGCATTATAACAGATGCGTAAATGCCACCGCAGTGGCCAGCTCAGCCGCCTTCTCTTCCTCAACACCCTGCACTCCATCCCTCCCCTCTCTGCACCCTCTCCCTGGGATGTGTGTGAGTGGTGTGTGCGATGCGTGTGTGGTGTATGTGGCGTATACATGTGTAGGGTGTGTGTATGTATGTGTGGTACATGTGTGGTTGTGTGTGATGTGTGTGGGTTGTGTGTATATATGTTTGGATGTGGCATGTGTGCTGTATGTGTGGTGTGTATCTGTGTTGTGAAAGTGGTGTATGTATTGTAAGTGGTGTGTGTTTTTTGTGTGGTATGTGTAGTGTGTGGTGTGGAGTGTGGTAGATGTATGGTGCAAGTGTGATTTATGCATGTGTGTGGTGTATATGTGGTATAAGTGTGGTGTGTATGCGTATGTGGTGTGTATTGTGTGTGATGGTGTATATGTGTGGTATATATATTTGTGGTGTATGGTGTGTGTCTGTGTGTCATGTGAGGTATGTATGTGTGGTATGCATTTATGTATGTGTGCTGTGTGTGGTATAGTGTGTTTGAGTGTGAGGTGTGTATGAGTGTGTGTGGGATGTGCGTGGTATATGTGTGGTGTGTATATGTGTGTGGTGTCTGTGGTGTGGTATATGTGATATATGCGTGTGTGTGGTATGATGTATGTGTGGTGTGTGTGTCTGTGTGTGGTGTGTGTCTGTGTGTGGTGTGGTGTATGGTGTGTGTTTACGTGTCATGTGCTGTATGTATGTGTGTAATGTGTAGTATGTGTGTATGTTTGAGTGTGCTGTGTATGTAGTATGATGTGGAGTGTGAGGTGTGTATGAGGGTGTGTGGGATGAATGTGTGGTATATGTGTGGTGTGGTATTTGTGATGTATGTGTGGTGTATGGTGTGTGTGTGTAGTGTGGTGTGTGTGTATGTGTGATCTCTCCTCAGGGTCACGGTGGGGACGGCATCCATGTCATCCCAGCACAAGTCTGGGTTCTCAGAGCCGCTTTTCCTCCATTTCTGAGCCAGGGGTGCGGGGTGGCAAGCTGGTGGCAGCAGTGGCGGGCACAGCCAGGCACAGGCAGCTTCTGCGAGACCCACTGAGGGAGACTGGAGAGGCCCCCAGAAGGGCCCCGCCCCGCCCGCCCGCCCCGCCCGCCCGGCCCGCCCCGCCCGCCCCACCTGCCCCCCCCACCTGCCCCCAGGGGGCCCGCCCCACCTGTCCTGCCCCGCCCCTCCCCCCGCCCCGGCCAGCCCAGCCCGCCCGGCCCGCCCGCCCCCACCTGCCCCGCCCCACCTGCCCGCCCAGGGCCCGCCCCCACCTGTCCTGCCCCGCCCCTCCCCACCCCCCCGCCCGGCCAGCCCCGCCCCGGCCCGCCAGACCCACCCCACCCCACCCCCGCCCCGCCCCACCCCACCCCGCCCCACCCAGCCCTGCCCCGCCCTGCCCCACTCCTCCCGGCCTGCCCCGCCCCACCCCGCCCACCCCGCCCGCCTGTCCTGCCCCGCCCCCCGCCTGCCCCGCCCAGCCCCGCCCACCTGCCCTGCCCTGCCCCGCCCACCTGTCCTGCCCGCCCGGCCAGCCCCGCCCAGGCCCACCCCGCCTGTCCTGTCCTGCCCTGCCCCGCCCTGCCCCACCCCGCCCGCCCAGACTCATCCCGCCCGCCCACCTGTCCTGCCCTGCCCCGCCCACCTGTCCTGCCCTGCCCCGCCCACCTGTCCTGCCCCGCCCCTCCCCCACCCCGGCCCCGCCCGCCCCTCCCGGGCCCACCCCACCTGTCCTGCCCCACCCCGCCTGCCCTGCCCAGCCCCGCCCTGCCCCACCCCGCCCAGACCCGTCCCTCCCTCCCCGCCCCACCCCTCCCAGCCCCACCCCACCCAGACCCGCCTCCCCCCCACCCCCGCCCAGCCCCCACCCCACCAGACCCGCCCGCCCCTGCCCTGCAGCGACCCACAGTCCCGCCTGTCCTTCACAGCCCGCAGTGGCTGTGTCACATCTGTCTGCTGTTGTCTGCAGCGGGGCTGGGGTGACAGGGCCTTTCCTCCTGTGGGTCATGTTGGGGTGGGCGCGGCACTCCCTAACCGTGTCCACATCCCTGTCGCTAACACTGATGGGAATATGTCAATATTCACTGGCTTGAGGTTATTCTGGCTGTGCCGAGATGACTGTGCTTCGGACCTGCGCCTCTCACCTCAGCTCCTGAGCTGTCTCCCTGGCACTGCTGGCACTGCGGCCTGTGTCCCGCCAATCACCCACCTGGTACTGTGCTGCCACATCTACCCTCTGACGGAGAATATGGACACAGAGAAGGGGCCGGGCACGGGGCAGCCGCGGGCCTCAGGCTGGGCTCGGTCTCTGAGCCAGCAGCGCCCTCTTTCTCCTACCTCGTTGCCTTTCTGAGTTTGGGTGTGCAGGGGGTTAGTCGCCAGGCCTGGGAATCCCAAGACCGATTCGTTGCCCAGCTGGGCTCAGGGAGAATGTGCAGAAGGTGGAATGGAGTTCGCCATGGCAACCGTCACTTGGGGCCGAGGTTCTGCTGTGGGCATGGGGCAGTGTCTGAGGCACCCCATAGACTGGGAGGACCTAGAAGAGTACCAGGTGGGCAGAACAGGCCAGCGGACGGGCAGGCTAGTTCGGGAGCCAGTCTCTGGGCAGGGAAGTGAGGCCTGCTTTGGCCAAACCTGTATCCTGTGTTGCCGCCCGGCCCTATCTGTCCCCTGTTCCTGGTCACCCCAGCGTTTCTCTCTGGTGTCCCACCCCTCCGGGGCCGTCCCCCCCTCTCCCCTTCTCACAGACACGTCCTGACACAGGGCAGGAGGGCAGGGCACTGGCAGCCACCGCTCAGCACCAGATCAGGGGCGGGCACCCCTCTCGCCTGTGCTGGTCTGAGCCCACTTGGGGAGCCCCCCCATTCCCTGGCCTGCTTTGAGCAGGCAGCTAACTCTCTGTGCTTCCTGTAGGCACTGACCTTCCTGACCAGAAATGAAATCCTGTGGTGAGTGGGGCCCCTCTTCCCTCTGAGATGGGGGGTTGAGGTCACGACTCCTGGGTGGCTGGAGTTGAGTGAAATGTCCGGCGTCAGGCTGTGTGGGGACAGAGTTCAGTCAGCACCTCAGGGCGGACAGAAAGGGATGCCCATGGCGCCATTTTGGCTCTTGGCTGACTGAAGGAAGAGTCTTGGCCTTCTTTCCTCCAAGCCTTTCTTCCGGGCCTTGTCTTGGCTGACATAGAGCCAGCACCAGGCCACAGGTCGCTGGAGAGTGGGACACGGTCCTGTCTGGAGGGGAAGCGTTTTCCTCAGAGGCGACACAGCACCCCTCAGCAGTGTGAGGGGAGACTGCACCCCAACAGCCTCCAAGATGAACGAGTGAGGGAGCCACTTCAGACCCTCAGTACACGGGGCATCTCCTCACTGTCTCCTCTGGGCCCGACCCTGCCCCCTTCAGTTCCTCTGGAAGCTGCCTCCCACCCAGGCTCTCAGCTTCACGAACTGCCAGCAGGAAGAGAGACTAAGATGGTGGGGACAGGAGCTGTGGCGACCAGGGACAGTCGGGCGCCCGCTTCTCCTCTTGCTCTTCACTTGCCACTTTCCATGTTTTGTCAGGGAAACCTGACACAGCTCCGAACGACCTCTCTCCGCCTTCCAGCGAACCCCTACTGACACGTCCTAAAAAGCAATGCAATTAAGAAGAGAAGGTTTCAATGCTATCTGTGAGAGGCTGGAAAGTTCCAATGGCCTAACAAGTTCTGAATAAAAAGGCAACGTCTCTCTCCCGCTTCCCAGGCCTGTGGTAGCTGCTGTTCTCAGACTCTGCCCAGGCCCTCTGGAAAAATTCCTCATGGCTAGACCCGCACAGATTGTCCTCAAAGAGTTTGAGGCTCTCAGGGTCGTTTTCACCACAGGGCACACACAGACGGGTTTAAATCCACACAGAGTGCCCCGTCTTTTTTTAAATAACCACAAGGTCTCCCTGCTCTAGAGGAGCCCCAAGTCATCTTTCCAGTCCCCCATATGGCCTTAGTGCTGCCCTCAACATATGTCCACAAGCGCTTATGTGCAACAGAAAATAAATCCACAGGAAAACTTCCTAGACCCAACGCTTGTGGGGAGGGGCCGTGCTCAAAGGTTCAACAGTCCTGAAGACGCCAACACATGGGTGGCACCAGCTTGTTCCCTCACCCGCTGGGCATGCCCACGCCGCGCCCCCTTGGCCACTCCAGATGATTCGAGGGCTTTCAAACTGCATTCTCGGGCACCCAGGGCGCCTGCACATACCCCAGAGGCTGAGGCCAAGGCTGGGGTGGGGAGAGAGGAGACCAGGAGAGCTCAACATCACCCGTCCAGCTTCCCGGCTCTGAGGAGCAGTTTCTTGAGGGGGAGCCGGGCTGAGGCAGCGTGTGTGCTCGTGACCAGTCTACCCAGGCCGGGAGGCAACACCCCCCCCTGCGCCGCCCTTGGTTCTGTTTCCCACCTGCTCACCTGCCTCTCAGGGGAAGGCCGGGGCTGCTCTGTTGTTCTGAGGAGCCAGTGCCAGGGGGAGAAGGGGCAGGGAAACATCTGCTCACACCCCTCAGGGGGCATTCCGGCCTGCTGGCGCTTCCTCTGCCGCTAGGGAAAGGCCGTGCCCAGACCGGGCACTGCTGCCCAGTGCTCAGTGCCTAGAAAGTCTGGAAAGACTCCGGGGCGCCCCACTGCTCACAGACGGCAGAGAGGGAGGTGTGGGGGCTCTGCCACGTTCCCCCCCGCGGAGGCTCAAGGACAGAGCAGGGCAGGCGGGGAGCAGGGCAGAGAGGCCCAGTGAGCTCAGGTGCACAGAGTGCCTCTGTGCTGACGACCGCACCTGCCGTGTTGCGGTGTGTGTGTGTGTGTGTGTGTGTGTGTGTGTGTGTGTGTGTGTGTGGCTGCTGAAGTCAAAGGAGAGCAGGAGGGAATCGGGCAGTCGGGCCAGCAGCTTCGGGCCAGGACAGACACTTGTCTGGGCTCTACCTGGGTGTCGAGAGGGGCCCGGATGGAGTCGGTGTGGATGCTGGCATCCTGCCTGACTACCAGGCTCTGTGTCTGGGTGGCGTCACCCCAAGGACTATGGAGTAAAGACAGCACAGAGTGCGTGTCCCCGGCGGCTGGTCTGTGGGTCACAGGGGCAGGACATCACAGGTGCCAGCAGGACCTAGAGTGACTCAGGGAGCAGTGGACACGTGGTGCCGGGAGACAGTGTGGCCGACCCAGGGTGCTGGGCCTAGTGGGACCTTACAAGGCCAGGAGCCATGGGGACAATTCTCTGTCATCTCAGATATGTGCTGACCTCCTGCCAAGGAGGGCCAGGAGAGGGTCCCAGAGAGGGAGGGGGCCAGCGAGGGGGCCCTTGGACTACATATGCCCCACTCTCGACCGCTAGAGACCGTGCCTGGTACCCTCTGGCCATGGGCTCCCACCGTGCCATCAGCACAGGGGCCATGAGGTCATTCTTCTCCCTTAACCCCGAGCACCAGGTTCCGCCAACCCCGCTCGCAGTCTCCCGCCCGTTGCTGCGGGCCAGTTGGCGGTGGCGGGTTTGCCATCCCGGCTTGGTGCTCAGCAGCCTGCTCGGCTGTGTGGGGCACCCCAGAAGCTTCCACGTCCAGGTGGGTGGACTTTGGTGTCCAGTCCTGCAGTGCTGGGCTCCAGAGCAGTGGAGGACATGCCTTTCAGGACTCACAGGAGCATTTTCCTGCTGTCCCCGTGTCCGCTAGGCAAAGGGGACCAGGTTGGTGCTGGCCCCACGGCTGGAGGACAGCCGGTCACAACAGGCAGACAGGTTAAAGGTGAGACAGTGAGGAGGAACCACTGGCTTGGGCACTTTCGGGGCCACCGGGTGACCGCGAGCAGCAGGGCGGGTCTCTGTACAACGTGGACACTGGCAGACCCAGTGGGCCTGGCGCACCCCCTCCCCTCTGCCCCCACCTCAGAAGCGCATCTCCACGGCAGGGTGCAGGCCGTGGACAAGCCCACACTTGATTCTCATCTGGGTCCCGTTGATTCTAATTCAGTGGAAAATCACTAGCGGGAGACTGAGGCCCCAAGGGGGTGGCAGGTACAAGTTCTCCCAGAGCATGAGCAGAATGTCCCCCACCCCGTTCTCAAGCCTGCAGGCCGCAGACAGCAGCCCCCTCGTCTGCCTTGCGGGAAGGTGCCCCTCCCTCCCCGGGCCGGCTGGTTTTCTGGCAGGCTGAACGTGTGAGTTTTGCAAACGGCTGGGCCTGGAGAGTCCATTAGTGATTAATTCCGAATTGCATTTAGAGCCACTGATCCATATTTAGAGGCGGAACATTCTGTGGTTGTGGAGATGCAGCCACAGCACCCGTGCGGGCAGCCTGGGGGGCAGCTGAGACCCTCCCCTGGGGGAACAGCGGGGCGGGCCAGCCCCCTCTGGCCCTCCCCAGCCATGTGACTCGGGAGTACCCCTTGCTTCCCTGAGCCTTAGTTTACCCATTTATAGACATGTGTGTACCACCACGGCATGGTCAGAAGCTAGTGGGCGCCTTGGGCACGGAGCCTGGAGGGCTAGAAGGGGCAGTGGTGGGCCCTTTCCCCCTCGCTGTTTCATGCCCTCCCAGCAGGCATCACAGGAAGTCCTATGCCACCTGGGACAGGTTGGTAAGTCCCTGGACTCAGTTTCCCCATTGGAAATGACAGTGGTTCCATGAATGTGTTCCCAAGAGTCCCTGTGAGGAACCCCAGAGGGGGCCGTGGGCACAGTCCTGCGGCCCAGGCCCCAGGTAGGCGTATGACCTCAGGGAAACTTGTGAAAACACATGGATCAGGAAGTCAGGGTCTTACACTGGCCCAGAGAGGTCAAGCCCCTTGCCCTGGGTCACAAAGCACATAAGAGAGGGTCAGGCTGCAAATGAGTCTGTTCCTCTGGCCTGGCAGAGTCCCCCAGAGTCACTCAGTGGCTCACCCGGCACAGACAGGGAAGGGACCCATGTCCACAGAGCCTGTGGGAGACTTTCAGGCACCAGACACCTGGCCCTATGGCCTGACGTGTCATGTGGACGGTGAGGGCCCTTGGCAGGAAGGACGCAGGACGCTAAGGAGGCCCTGGCACGGCTGGGCCTGGCGTGCCACCCAGCGCTGTCCCTAGCTCGTGCCTTTTGATTTTATTTTTACTTTGCTTGGGTGGAGGTGGCGTACCTGGTGGTGCTTCTGCTCCTGGCCCTTTCCTGGGGATCACTCCTGGAGATGTCCAGAAAAGGGGTGCTAGGGGTGGAATCAGGTCTCCCGTCTGCTGGGGGTGCAGACAGGGGCCAGGAATCGCTCGCACAGGAGCATGGATTAGTTTAGTTTGGCATGAATTTGTCTAAACCCGGTGAAGAGCAGAGATGGGCAGGGGCGAGAGAGGAGGGGCAGGAGGGAGGGTCCCTGCAGAGAAGGACCCTAGATGGAGCTGAATGGTCATCACAGGCCAGGCCTGGCTGCAGCAGAGAAGCCAGAGGGGATCCCGTGGCCCGTTTCTGTGCCAGTCCCCTGCCGAGAGGGTCCCTATCTCACCTGTGCCCTTGTGAGGGGGCATTCTGCAGCCCCGTGAGACAGAGGCGCTGAGCACAGCTGGTGTTAGAACCCTCCTGGGCTTGGCGCGATCACTTTCGGCAGAGCCAGGATTTGAGTCTGGGGGCCTCACCGTGCCCAGGCCCGCACCCCTGTCCACCCTTGCCCTGGACATGAAGGCATGTCGGTCCACGGGGCACACTCTGCCTTGGCACCCTGGAGGCCTCAGAGATGCTCCTACAGGGTGGACAGTTCCTGTCCTCCCGTCTGTGGCTCCGAGCCCCTTCCCCGTAGGGAAGCTGGCGGGAGAGGGACGTGCACTGAGCCTGTTGCATCTTCTGCAGCATCCATGACACCTTCCTGAAGCTCTGCCCCTCCGGGAAGTACTACAAAGGCGCGACCCTGACTGTGGACCAGGTCAGCTCCCTGCCAGCCCTCAGGGTGAGTCCGTTGGTGAAGCGGGGCGGGGGCACAGAGCTGAGGGCTTGTGAGCCTCCAGGTCCAGGGGGCCCAGCTGTACCCATGTCACGTTCTTGGTGGTGACAGGTCCCTCGGGTGTGCTGTCCCCGGCTTGCTGACCCGCCCCCTGCCCATCCCGTCTCGTCCTCCAGGGGCTTCCGGTTCCTTAGAGCCCCGCTGGGTCCCTCCTCCCTGTATGGCCCCTCCCTCCCCTATTTCTTACACCCTGAACTAGGTGTCAGGTGGGGGTCCCTGCGGGAGCTGGCCAACCTTGGGAAAGCTGAGGATGACCTGGACACTGCCCCAGGCCCTCCTCGGTCCCCCTCCGGCTGGGCTGCTCTGAAAACTTGGGCTTGTCTAAACTCTTCTCAGCATCTTTGCTGAGAACCAGGAGCAAAGCCTGGAGCCAGGGGTTGTGAGACCCCAAGCTGGCCGCGCCCCCGGCAGGAAAGGACAGGCACCCCCTCTTTGGCGCCAGCACCTCTGGGAGCAACCCTGAGCACTGAGCCAGGAACAGCCTCAACACTCAGACAAATGTGAAATGAGTGTGTTGGCCGCCCGTGTCCTGACACACACCTTTCACGCCCTGGAGCGCACCCCCTGTCTCTCTCTCCTCTATCTCTTCTCTCTCTTTATCTCTCTCCCTCTGTAGCTTTCTCTCTCCCTCTCTCCCCTCTCTTTCTCTGTCTGTCTGTCTCTCTCTCTCTCTCTCTCTCTCTCTCTTTTTCTCTGTCTGTCTGTCTGTCTTTCTCTCTCTCTCTCTCTCCTCTCTCTCTCTTTCTCTGTCTGTCTGTCTGTCTCTCTCTCGCTCTCGCTCTCTCTCTCTCCCTCTCTTTCTGTCTGTCTGTCTATCTCTCTCTCGCTCTCTCTCTCGGCTCCCTTGCTCCGGAGGTTGGGGAGTGTTCATGTTACCAGAAATATCCAGAAGCCTTGGTTTTAATCACCATGAAATGTTCCTGCTCTGGTTTTACTCTTTAGAAAACAGGTCCAGGGTGGGCAGGAACTG